>JAARMF010000093.1:23969-134133 GCA_022844705.1 Toxascaris leonina
CCCCCCCCTCCCCCCCTAAAAAAAAGTTGGGCAATCTCTGCTCATTTTCACACTTGAAAAGAAGCTGAAATACCGGATATGGCGCGTTGTGCGCGATTGCAAATTCCTCGCATACGTTCATAAATGATCATCGAGCAGTAAAGCACAGCAGGACAGCACAGAATGAAGCATATGCCTTCATTTCTTAAACGATTCAATCACTGCACCAAAGTCTTGCCAAAGAACCATTGTTTCCGATGTGATGAAATTGAAATTTTGAACCGCTGCAACATGAGCAAAAGTTTTTCGCATCCTTTATCACTAATTCCGAAGCTGAACTTCTTCCGAAACTGACAGGTCAAATTGGCAGTTGATAAGAGGTGATCGAACGATGCGCACTAAACTAGCCGAAATCTATACAAGTAGGTTCAGTTGATGTTAAGCTACAAGAACAGGGTAAAAACACACGCAAACAGGAATATGAGTGTGTTTGACCACAACGATGCCACATTGCCTTTCGCAGTTGCAAACTTGTACAAATCTTGCAAAAAGTCTGAAAAAGCCCAAACCTGGTGACTTTAGAAGGTTGCGCTTCCATTACGACTTTATAAGGCATGAAATTTGACGCATATATTCTAGAGAGAAACCACAGGCAGAATAGACCGATTATTTCATAAATCACTGCTAAATATCACCTCTCGTAGCCCTCTATTTGACTCGCTTGCGGAAACGAAGTAGTTTTACGCGGTGTCGGATAGGATGGGATTCATACTAATTCACAGGGCCCTCCTGAATGACAGAAAAGAAACCACTGTTCTCCTCTATTCACACAAAAAGCCGCCTTTCATATTCTCCTCTTGTTCGACAGAAATCTTGCTTTATTACAGTTTGGAATAAAATTAACAGTTTTTATTGGTTGGTGCGTTCCACAGCACGAATTTTCACTGCTTAGCGTACTTCACCACCCCTTCTACAGAGCAGTCCTCATTTCCCTCGACTCTCGAAAACATCCGTTCTCCAGTGCAACCTTATCTCGAATCCAGCTTCCCTCGCCGGAAGTTGGAATTCGCGCGAGTACCTCACACCACCCCTGTGCTCAGATTAATCGCTTCGAACGCGATTAGCTCCTTGCAGCTCCCTCTTCGCATACATTCCCTCTTATTTGCAGTCTTGCTCGAATTTTGGCATCTCGTCTCGCTCGATCCAACGAACCTTCTACGTGTGAACTTTCTTGTTTTCACATTCAGGCTTCCGTGCGAATAAAGCTCTCATTCTCTGCAACATGCAACATTGGAAGCGTCAGAGGTGGAACCTAGGTTCCACCACATGTTATTCTTTCGCTGAAAGCCTTGATAACATATGTTATATAACAATATAATTATATAACACATCTTATCAAATGCTCACCGCATGTTATAACTTTGAACATCAATACAACAAAAACTTTGCAAACGGTTGCTTTTGATCCGGTAGATGGTGCATCCTCCAATATGACGACGGATACGGTATCGGGAAGATGCCAAAACTTTGTCCTTTGTACAAATATTCTTTACAATCGCTGAGAGGTTTGCTTGCTTTTAGTGGGGATCATTATGTGAAAATATGGAGCATTTTTTGCTGATCCTATCCGTTTTCAAAGTTGTGAGCGAAGTGAGAAAGAAGAGGGAAAATTGAAGGAAGGAAAAGGGGAACAGCCTGTCCATGCAAACCTGAGCATATTCCCATGTAGGTCTCGCGACCTTTGACACTTCTAACTCAAAATACAGAGAAGGGATATTCTGAAACCTAGTAGATAAAATATTTCAATCATAAAACATAAAACAAAACCTATGAGCCTATGTCCTCTCAATTCTGAACCTAATTTGGATCAATTCTTCTTCACTTTTAACTTTTCTTATCAATCACATATAAGGAATTTCTGATAGGTGTTCGGAGGTGGCTGACGAGTTGAGTGGAATGAAATCTAGTTCGAGCTTCTGGTGTGCACACTTCATGGCAATGAATTCTGATACTATCTGAGAAAATAAACTTCTCGGGGAGCAAACAATGCCCTAAACGATTAGCAGCAATTCAAATCTGTTTATGTGTGTGACCATAGTAGCACCGTGTAAGAAACGTCACTCACACAGATTGGAATTTAATGTTGGTGGTATAGAAGCTTACTCCCTCCCACTGTACACTGTACTGACCAAATTTGATAGTTTCGACCTCAGAGGTTTCCTGGTTGGAACTATTCGGCAGACAGACCAGCAAATGCACACAGACAATGTGCTGTGCATATGCAAATTTGCGAAACAGGCAAAAATTTAGAGGTTAGGTGCCTGGTTTGCTGAAGATATATGCGCATAGGGCACGAATACCGATGTGCATTGAGCATATGTGACGAAGTTTGAAGGGCAAAAGAGTTGTGACAATGACCAACGAACATATTCAGCCATGGACTGAAGTCATAGCGGCCTGAGGCTAAAATCCCGACCCATGTCTCCTTCAGTTCGATCGTCGTGAAAGTGCAAGGGTGATTGTGAAAGTCGGCCACTGAAGGATTCAAAAGTCAAGGCGATTATAAAGCTGCTTGCTTATACCAAACAATACCAACGCATTTAAGAATAACAATATGATTACAAAATACGTCATAAAATGTGACATAACGCACCCTTCTGCAATCCGCTCGCCTAACTGTCGAATTTCACGGGTTATCGACCAGTAAAGAATAATCGCGATAACGCGTTGCTTGCATCGCTTGTCCCATGCGCCCACACAAATACTCTTTTGATGAATCATTTTTTTTGCAGCCACATCAGTGCACATGAAAATTCGACCCGCGTCAGATGCATACACCTTCTTTCCTTTGCCGAATGCTTCTAACTTCCTTCAAAGCGAATGAATCAACGTGAAATATTGCTCATGGTATCGCCCTGCGGTATGTACTAGATACAAAATTTTGTACCCCAACTACAGTGGCGTCAAACTGAAGTGATTGCGCACAGAGATAGCCAAACACGCGTAAATGGACAGGGTACGACATCGCCTCAATGCACTCATATAAAGCAGAATTGTGGAATAGCATAGAAGCACTCCCCAGTAAATCCACTGCTTGATGCAGTGAGAATAAATAGTTTACAACTACTTGCTCGTTGTTTTCACATGGCTACTGACTCCACTTAAGCTAATAAACTTTTTCAACAGCCTTTCTTTCATGGAGCTATTTACTCGGCTTTTATTTCCTCCGCTCCTGGAATCAGCTTGCATATTGACATGTCATTTTGCGCATCATGTTCTGTCATCTCTCTTTGTTGTACCAAGTGAGGCTGATCGATCATGAACAACACAACGCATGCTTATATCTCATCGATCCACGAATAGAATCAATGATTACTTTGTGTGATAAAGAAGCCAGCGTTAGCGATCACAAATTAGCAACCATGGTCACCTGGCTCACTGATCGCCAACTCCAGTGGAGATCTTGCCTCTCAAGGCAAAACTGATCAAGATGTCACTGACGTCATGGTCCCACGAGGTCCTTGTGATGCGTATTTGACCTTCCGAATATCATAACCTTAGCTGTGATTCTTCTCGGAAGCTACCAGGCGGAAGCCTTTGGTCACCGGATGGACAAATAGATAATCATACAAATACGCCTGGGATTATCAAGCAGCTCTGCAAGCTGAACTTAGAAAAGGCTCGTAAACAGTAAAATTTCATCTCGTCTTCATTAGGCGATAGTGGCGATCGTAACAAATTTGTGATTGTAGAACAGTCACTGAAGGTCGGGATGTAGAACCTCTCATTTAAAGTTATATTCTGCTTTATTCTGTTACTCACAACACAATTTTTATTGCACTGTGCACAAACTCGGAACATTCTACGTGATGAATCTAATATGTGAATGTCAGTAGAAAACTAGTGACTTCATCAATAAACGATGAGAATGACTTCAAATTTCCTATTTTTGAGATATATTTAAGCAATGGCGTAGGCCTATTTTTTAAGTGAAATGACACGTCGAATTTACAGCCTTTTCACATTTGACTACCTGGATGCTTAGAGGTGTAGGTTCAAGCCTGTGTTTAGGTTCCATTCGATCATTGCGCTTAGCATGCTGATATTCGTCAACATGGTATAACTTTCTGTACTATGGGCCCTTTGTCCTAGTCGCAGCTGTCTTTCCACTGGCTATGTGCTATGGGCCCTTTGTCCTAGTCGCAGATGTCTTTCTACTGGCTATGTGGTGTCATTGACGTTTTGGATTTGTTTTGACGAACTGAACCGACTGAGTCTGAAGACGAAGGAAGACAAGCCTATACAAGAGGATTTAATCATTTGATCATTCATTGTATAAAGTGATTTGATTCAGTACTATTCTATACTGTTCTGACGCTCATAATGCCTTAGCGGAAACGGCGAAGTGGTGAAGCTTAATTCTGAAAGTATGCTATGCGTAAATCCCAACTGACGGATCACAGATCGACATTATCGCAGAGTTGCCTGATTGGCTATGCTCATCTGGCTGCTGCATGCCTCAGCACTCGTTTTATGCCACTCGATGAGTCGAATCGTCTTTGAGCAATTTAACTCTGCACTTATTTTTGCATGATTACCAATATCTATCCATCCATTAAACGTGCATTACCTCGGGAATTTTATAGAGCTGAATTGGCAACATTTTATGCACAGAATCTGATGCAATTAACAGGTGCCACCCTTTTGATTTATGGATATCTGCCCGCATTTCTGGGCCTCCCAGATTTACTCAAAACTTGACCATACGCATTTTCGAGAAAGCTGGACATGAATTCGATGTTCACTTCCTGCCTCAGCCTCTTTAAGGAAATATTAGGGTAAGTTAGGATGCTTTTTAATGAGACTGGCATAATATGAGCTCTTTTTTGCATTTTCGTCCAGCAGCTCCCGGGCTGTGAAAATGTTCAAGAATAAATAGCTTACCACCTCATAAGCTTGCTTGAATTCTCTTCCAAAAACATTGTTTTCGGCTGCATTCGACTGTTCGCAAAACATACTAACTCAAATGATTCCAAGCACATTTAGGTGCCAATAACTTGCAAAGAGGACAATCGATCCTGAGAAGAAGAGTCATCCCATAGTTTCACTCAGTGAAATTCTTTCGTAGCTCATTTGTTCCGCGACTTCAAAATGCTGGACAGACACTCAGTGAACATATCAACGAGCACAGAATGTTGCAACGGTGCAAAATTTTAAAAACTTAAACGGCTGCAACAAGAGAACACTTCAAATCGGGGCCGATGTTTGCCCCTCATTGACATGTGAGGGCAAAGGTCAATGATGGATGCTATGAGGAAAATACGATATATGATGTGGCGTATTGCAATTCTGCGCTGTTATTATGTGATGGCAACGTGGAAATGGCAAAATTCTTGAGACTTGCAACAGCCATTGATTCTCTCACCGTGACTTTTCTGATGCAACAAATAACATGCTGACCGAGGCGAGGCTGACGTCACTGTGGCCGATTGCCAAATGCGCCTCGTGTCGCTTGAACAGCGCCAGAAGTGGAGTGCAGGCTCCAAGGCCCGCCCCTCCATACCGTGAACGAAAGCTCGCGCTAAACGTAGAGTGATTCGTTGTATGTCCTCGAGTCGGCTGCAAACGGCATCAACCGATGGTGATTCACGTTGTTTTTGATATGGCAGCCGACTTTGCGTTCGTGTCCCGTTGATTTCTAGTCGCACGAGGAGAAAAACTAAAAATGCTCGCTGCAGACTCTCCTGAAATTATTCCTGTGATTTCCTTTAATGAAGAGCTGCTTCTCTCTTGTTATTACTGCGCTTCAATCCTTAAATTTTCCAGTGCTTGAGGTCAGAGTTCATCCAGTGAGCGATCGTTTCAATGCAGTCACTTCCATGACCAGTAGTAGCGAATGTTGTGGAAGAGCTGCTGAGATACCTTCTAAACCAATTTCCCGTCTTCTTAATACTTTAAACGCTTGATGATTTAAACGATGAATGTTTGCAAACCTTTCGCTGCCAACCTTCTCCTCTCCCTTACCCATCCTGGAACTCCCTTTGTACTTCCTGTAATCAGCATCTCAGCAAACTCTCACTACACTGTCCTCTCCAAGGTTTCGGCGCCAACTGTCACATCCCTGCAGACCGTCTCATCCTCGTTTTTTTTTTGAGCTAAATAATCTTATTCGACCCCATAGATGCATGGGGCGGAGAATGTTGCACAGTGAAGCCAGCACTCGACAAAACGTAACGATGAGCAGTAGTCAGTACTTTGAGGTCACCACTAACAGACGCACAAGACAGGCAGAGTTGAGTCAACCTTTGGCCTCCTACCTTTCAAGTTGCCTGAGATGCCACTGACTGATGCTAGTGACCAATTTTTGAAGACCATGCAAGTTTTTAAACGATGCAATTTTGTGAGGGTTTTAAGCTGAAATAGTTGACTAAGCGGAGGTTGGAAATTAAGGGACGTTTTCAGAAATCTTTGAACATAGAGTTGCAGCAATTCCCTAGACAGATATTATTCACATACCAAGCCATAGCAGAGGGTGTTTAATTTTGTGCAGCTTTCCGAGTTAACGAAAATCGCCATATTTCTATTCTCCGGTGTTATCGCTTTTTCTGATTCTCTGCACGAGATGACCTTGATGAGCCAAGACGTTGTACTGATTTGGGTTAATGGAAGTACCGCAGGTTTCCTAACAGCAGTTAAAACAACCATTTTAATCTATTCTTATTACCGTCGAAGGTCGAAACGATCCTTCTTTCGTAAACACCATTTCATCTTGTTGACCCCATCACTGTGATAATCCTTGAGAGACGGTAAATTATTTTTTCAGAGCCTCACACACGTATCGCTTTTTTCACCGAATATTTCCAGCGGAACTGAAACGTCGTCCTTCACTGCACTGACAGCAAAATTCGGTCATTGAGCCGTCTCATCCGCACCGTATGTTGTATGCGATAGGACAAACCTTGTTATTGCAAACGAAGGGGAGGACATTTGTATCTGTAATGTCACGAGTTGTGTAATCCTACCCTAAGAACGTCTTTCATATTGATGACGATATTCACCTGAGTTTGCCTGTGCTTAACAGTTTATGCGACCAATGCGCAAGGGTGATGTTTGTGTTTATTTGCTTTCTTTATACCTATGAAGTTTATAACTGGTGATTTCTTCCATTTCCCCCTCACAAATTTGTGTTTGGCGATCGCGATTTTCAAAATTTCTGCCCGCAAAGGGCACATTTCGAGGCCTTGTCTGTATATGTATACTCGCATGTCTGTTTATCCGTTCTGCATTGAATGAAGCCTCGACAAAGGAGGTAGAGAACAGTATTGAGCACAATGAGTCCCGCGGTGTGTGCAAAGTAGTTCGTCTGTTTATAAGAAGCAGGTATATATATGCAACTGTAGTACAGAGTATGAGTGAATTGAGGAATGCAATAGAAACGAATGAAGTCCTTCCTAGATGTAGTTTCTTCATATCAGAAAAAATCCTGCTTTGAGAAAAGCGATGATACAATACCGTTGTTCCCATCGATGTAAATTTCCGAGGCATCTCAACAAGCAATGAATGAATGGGTCGGTAACCCTTATCACTGCGTCATATCTTAATTGCAGTTATTTATTTACCAGTCGCAACGAGTAACAGCTTTTTCTTCTCATCATTATAAGGGGTTCACTATAAAATACGATCAGCTGCCATCCTCAAAGTTAGCGAATGGCAGCTCGGCAAAGCTACGGGGCTTCTATCAGGCGACTCGCAGTTCGATCAGATTATGAACGTACAAGACGGGGATGGAAATTCTGTGAAATTTTAGGGAAGTCAATATAGGACTGCGAAATTTTCAAACTCTTCCGCAATTTTCCGCTAGGAAAGTAAATCGCTGCTGGTTGCTATTTGCGAACCGTTGAAATCAGACTATTGCAAGCTGATTTGCCACTCAAATTTCAATTCTGCTGCTTAGTAACAACTCATCTAATTAATGGGCCGCAGATTTCAGCCGGAACCATCAGCGGCTTTAATTCCAAGTGATATAACTCGGGAGCAGCGTCGATGACATAATGCTGAAAGTTTTATCATTCAAGGGTCGCATAACAAGCCGCTCCGAGAAGCACTGAGTTAAGAGCCTTGTGCCAACGAACATACACCAACTTAGCCGTGTAGCAGTGGTGCTCTTTTACGACGGATTCAAACCTACGTTAACTATGCAGGTGGCGTCATAATTTGTTAACATTACTGACGTGCATAACAGCTTAGGAAGAGTGATGTGTTGCAGCAGAAGGAAAACGATGACTGAAGAAAGATCTTAGAGCAGTTGTTACATCGCAATGCTGCACTGCAACTTTTTTGATTGCAAGTACGGTTTGAAACAGTGAGCGAATGGATGCTTTGATAAGCTTGTTTGATGTAAAGCACATTTCTCACCTTTGCAGCTGCAAGCTAAAGGTCAATTCATTTATTTCTCCTCCAAATATTATAGCAGCCTCAAACTAGTCTCCAATGTTTATATTACTTCTTTGCCATTTTTCCACTAGTGAAAAATAACATTGTTGGAAAATATGTTTGAAAGTGAGGGTTAAATCATTTGATATTGGTTGCTGTTTGACATATCACCTATTAGTTAATCTAAGTTCACCTTCTCCCTGTTGGGAAACAAAGTAAGGTGAACTACACAAGGTCATCGCAGTTTGGAGACATTTAACGGTGACTTATTGGTTGGTGGAGGGGACAGTTACGACTGGCTAATATCAACGAAATAGTACAATTGCTATAATTTGTTTTCTCATTTTCAGGGCCGACAACATTTTTCTGACAAACAGTTACAATTTAGTAAGGCATGGTCAAATTTAAGTATATTAGTATTGTACAATGGCATGGACAGCTAGCATATCATTAGCAGTCACTGTGGCAACAATACAACGAGACTGGTTTCGACAAAAACAGTTTTGTGGTGTTTTTAACGAATGTTCATGCACATATCGATGAATGAATATTTACAGGCGAAGTTCACATAGACTCATTGATTGTTTTAATTTGTGAGCGCGACAGTATTGGATATTCACGGAATAAAATATCATTGCGATACAAACGATTCAATTCCATTATTTGCCATCATTCTATGATGCATGTAGTGAAGTTTGTGTTTCTAAAGACTATTAAGTTGATGAGATCACCTCAGAAACGACAGCACAAAGCATCAGCTGGATTAGACAGTTCCTTGACGCAAACTGAATTAGTGAGCAGCCAAATGCATATAAAAATCCGTTAGTGCTGAGTGCAGATTCAGTTGACGTGATGGTAAGGTGATTTAACAAGGTGAATGCTAGTGCGCTTTGTGTTGTACGCATACAAGGAAAGTTTTGTATTGCGAATTCACTCTGAGTGGAGAATGTAGTTTCATTATTGGACGATGAGGATAGCTAAGTCGTTTCGAATGAAAGAGTAGGGCATGCGCTACCACATCAGTAATGTGTATCGCAAGAAGCCGAAAGAATGATAGCGTGCGGATTGGGGTACCATATCACTGACGTTTCGCATTCAATATATTTTCAAAAATTCGCCTTGTATTGTGTGAGCATCCAATGTTTCGCGGCGTCACCCTTCAATCGCTGTAATCCCAATCGCTGAATGTACGTACCAAATCATGGCGCTACTGAGCTGTTCGTTTGCGGCCACCTCGTCAGTGCCATATTACAAGGATATATGTCGTGCACGTGTGGGTCAAGGCTTTGAGTTGAACAAGAGGATTTTATAACCAATATGACCATTTTGCATTCAACGCGGGCAACACTTTCTGTTTAGTGGATGCTGTCTTGATCTTCTTTCGATGTTCTTCCTGAATTTCGTTGGATATACCATCGATATGTGAGCCTTCTCCCTTCCTACAAATCCCACCTCTTTGAAAAATATGCGTCACCTTCGGAAAGCTCCAGAGCTTATGAGCGAAGCATATCGTGTTGGAAGTTTCACACCCGCCGTATACTTATTTAACCATTCTTATAATGCTAATAGTGTTGTGGTTTCGAGGAGTCGAATTCCAGGCGGTTGTTCGGACCCGTTCAGTGTAATGTATTTATTCTCGAGCAGCGTCGTGCTAGGTCTGCAAATATCCTGACCATCATCACAATTTTTTTGTTGTCGCACAAGATGTTGACCGTTTCATTTGCTCCGACTCCACTGTGGTTATTCATCCGCTCTTAACGAAACATTTTCTGGATGACGTTAAAGCGCTATTTCGAACTCTGAAGCCGCATATAGGAGTACCACTGTGGAGTGCACTTCTCATCATTTTGTTTCAGCCCTCTTCGATCAAGCACACCATGGCCACTCCTCCTTCCTATACTTGTGGAATGTACCGTCAATTTAAAATAGAAATTACTCGGGCGTACAGTGATCAAATCAATTTAAGCAAGAAAATTTGCGCTGAATATTTCACTATTTGTAACATTCATTTGAAATGACTTTCAAATCGCTTTTGTGAACTCGAAAAGATTTTGATTATGCTAAGCAGCGGTGCATCAAGGAGACAATCACCTTGAACAACGACGGGTACCGCGAGAGCACATTGATATTGCGACTGTATTATTTGAGCAGTGAGGATTTATGGCACGAGAAACGATTTTTTATCGTTTAGCCGTCATGCCAAACGATGCTTTTTTAGATAAAACGAATCAAGAGGCACGAATAGAAGGGATAAAGTTGGCTGCTGGCTTGGCCGCGCCAAAGGCATCTTTGCATGACATTCAACAAGTCGCTTGCCCAGAGCTGACCACAGATCTACATTGCTATGGATAAGGATCTCAACATCTTCGGAACAACAGTCACTGTGCCATTCTTGCAGCGCAAACTACGTACCGTCTTCAACACTAGATGCACGTTTGGACCGAAATTCAGTATTCAACAAATCGGCTGCAAACAGGTGTCATATTCTGATTCCTTCGTTAAGAGCATTGTCATTGATGGCAGCATTGCATCTCATAAGTGGATGTTCTCAGCAGAATATCACTCATTCACAATGGCTCGCCGAATATGCCATTAACGCTGTGATTTCTAATAAGCCGTGCAGTATATTTTGCAAAGAGCTAGCTGGCCTTGTACAATCTTGCTATTACTGAACAATGCACTGACATCGTTTCCACGAATGCGCTAGTCTCGTCTATTATAGCACATGTATACCTTGTGAATAGAATGGCCTCTTCTTATGTGTTGGTGATGTTTGTGATAGTCTTCCTTACAAAAGGCAGCAGTTTGATTCAGAGTTTACAAACACTCTTAAATTTTGATTGCATTTAACTACCAATATGAAGGCTCATTTCTTCGCTTTTGTGGTGGCAGCAATAAAGTGAACCGATGCAAATCCTTTTGTAAGCTGCTTTACTTTCATTCAGCAATAAGAGATCCAAGTCACGTTTCAGCAGTGACGAGCGACTGCATTCATATCACCTTTATCCAATCGTTTTGCATAGCTTCAAACTGAGTTTGACGAGATCAAGCACCAATAACAAACTTTAGGGATTTCTTTCGGTGACAGTTCGTCTGTGGTTTGACTGGCAAGGCGTTGACTGCGCTAGCCTACCCACAAGTCTTGTGCTGAAGATACCGTCCACCGAGATACTCGCCAAAAACATTCACTATACAACTGTTGAAGAGATGCAGGACCAACACGATCGGCTCGAAGTGATTCTCAAAGTGGTCAGTGATGTACATTTTTGATGTTAACTATTCCATTGCTTCCTCTACATATTCAGAGCATAAGACTACGCTGGGTTCCATTAAAAACGATGAGCAAGCACACAACGTACCCATTACCACTCAGCCGTCGATCCTCAATCCCCTCGTGAATTTTGCAATTTTATTCTAGTCGTTTTAAAACAAGCTCTTTGTTTAAATGATATCCTGAGAAGGAAAACGTTGTGCGATTAAATGAGAACCATTCACTGAAAAAAGCGGATTCAAATCGACTGAAAATGCTCCTTGTTGGAAAGTCCAACGTTATGACCACTTCAAATGAGGCAGCAAGCCTAAAAGGAACATATAATCTTAATTCTAGCTCAGCTTTTTGGGTATGAGCACCGCTTCAATCTCTTCCGCGATATTGAAATCTGGTGAGTTCCCTCGGAAGCATGTCATCGCGTATGAAAGAAACTTCTGATGGGGCTCGAAAACAGATACACGTGGTCATTAATGCCTGTGACTTGTCGTTACTGGATACCAATGTCTCCTGCTAACCACATTACTGGACATTACTGGACGTCATGTTCAGTGTCAGAGAACACTTCATCTCCTAAGCATTTTCAACGAAGAATTTTCCTGTATTCTTTATCATCCATACCTCTTCTTAGTTATGCTGGCGGAATGCATCTTTTGACGTGGGGATGTAATGAGAAGTGTCTTTTATGGGTTCTTTTCTTACCCTGCACAGTAACAAACTTTCTTGGAGTTTCAATGCATCGTCACAATGCTTTGATGTCCATGAGCAAACCTGGAAACGACCGTAGACGAATTGGAAGCCGCAGCTGCTGTTCTGCATTAAGCGTACGTACTCACGTTATACGTTGCCGTTCTAGGCTTAAGCATCCACCGTTGTTCAGTGAGTAAGAGATGCTTTGCTATGTATTTCAGTGAAACGCTGCGAGTTATGACACGTGACACTTTCGATTTTCCGCTGCTTACACACCATTGCCTCATTATGCTCCATCGAGCGATGTGAAGAGCCATCCACTTGCTGTGTCATTAAAAGCAATCGTCATGTGGTCAGCGAAGCGGTGCCTCTAGTGCAGAGATATAACGGGGACAACTGATGGACAGATGTGGAAAAATATGAATCCCCTTTCGTTGCAGCCGGTTTCTGGTATTCAGGACACATACTGTGGTTGGTAGTTCTTGAGCTTTAATGTGAGCATTCCTTCCACCAGGCGAAACTGCTCGAGATGCGTCCTTAGGCGATACAGATAGCCGTTCAAGGAATAATAAAGGATGAATTCCTTCCTATGGTCCAGCAGTGCGATAAAGGCGAGAGGGAACAGGGTCACGCGGAACATTATTTGCGTACAGGTCGGCACTAATGGTAATGGGAATGCGCATTTCAGCAGTGTTGTGGTCGTGCGGTATTCTTTCAAAAACAGAACCATACCGCATTCGCAGCATTTTTTCGACGACCGAGCACTGTGCCTGTACCGTATTGCGAGTGCCGATTTCTAGTGCACTAATATACCAAGTATTCAGCAATAAAAAGTACGGCATAATTATATGTTGGGTTATTTTTGATATAGTTCAAAGAGGTAGCGCAAAACAGTTTAACAGCCTATTATACATACAACAGCACAAAGCTTTCATACACGACAACTTCTTTTATAATTAACTTGGATCGATGAAATTTCGAATATAAATCATCGGACCGGATCTGTTTGTTGTTGACTAGCCAGATTGGTTAGAACTTTTCGGGAAATTTTTATGAAAAATGAAAAATCTATTCTCCGGAAATATGTTTACAACTCTTTTCATGTTTGAGGGATTTTGGAATTTTTTTTTTGCTTTTGATAGCCGGTATTGAGTTGGTTTTGGTACGCATATGGACTTCTGTGATGGTTCTCCGGAATATTCAAATAAATCCGAGAGTTTTTGGATTCCTATATGAAATAGTTGGAAAATGTTTTTAGGGCACTCCTTTTCTGAAGAACATGCGCAGGTTTTCACAGGACCTGCCTGAAATGTCCGTTCGTCGCTGTTTTCACAGAAAATTCTTGAAAACCGATCGATCCGGAAAAGTTACCCTGTGGGAACGCAGAATTCATATTCTCGGTCATAGCTTCCCAACCGCTTAGCACATTTCAACATGGTGTGCTACTCATGTGCTTATGCAAATTTTCCCTAACTGTACAAATTTATGCCGATATCGCATTTCAGCATCGCATAAAGTCACCACCTGCAATGCTGTTTACAGCTTTGGTTTCCTCTCAACGAGGCGAATCTCACTACATAAACATTGACTCAAAATGCCACATCATCTAATTAGTCATGTGGGGGTGAAATTTTCACACGTACTGGGAAATATCTCTTCGAGATTTCGAGGTTCGGAGGACGGAGCTGAATTCATCCGATAGAGAATTCAATGTTCTTTTAGGCGACATATAATATGCTTAGGTAAATCGTATTGAAACCAGGAAATGTGATCGGCTGGTGAGAGAGTGTGCTAAAATAAAAGAAGCAGAGAATCATTTTTTGAAAGCGCATAACTCCTCGGAATTTGATCGGAACAGAATGGGTCTCGATCGAACGGAGCGCTGTCCATTCAGTCTCACAGATCGTTGCAAATGGTTTGTCAAATTGTAGGGCAGGTATTTCGGGAATCCTGGAAAATGCGTCTGCAAGGGAAGGGCAACAGGGTATGCAAAAATGAGGGAAGCAAGCGGTCATATCCATCAACGCATCTCTTCGAGAGTTGCCCAGATGGGCGAGTATGTCAGGAATCATGGGAATTGCATTAGCAAGCGAGAGAGTACACAAAAACGAGAGAAACAGGCAAATTCAAATAGGGTGTCGTAACTTAGCAATAGGTCAACCACTTCAGCTTAAATTTGCGTGGTTGAAATCAGCTCTCAGTATTCCGTCGGATGGTGTATAAGAGAGTGAAAGCGGGGACAACCGACGAACACCGAAGTGACGGGCCGAAAATCCCGAAACCTCGATTTCTATGGTTTTAGGGCTTCTCGATCACGGCTTGCGCTTGAGGCAGGCAAGTGCTTCTTCTAGGGATATCGAGACAACTCGCCGAGATCTCTCGAACATCCTTTAACGCAGGTCACTGCGGCAAGAAAGAACCGAGTATCCAAAAATTCGCAAATTTTCGATCATAAGGGGAAAGAGCTGCAACTATTTTTACTGGTTTAGTGCTTGCGCCGGCGGACGAGTGCGCGCGGCCTTCTGCGCTCCATCAGCTATTTGAGGTCTCCATCAGCTATTCGGCTCCGGAAGGGCGGATTTTGACAATCCGGAAAATAATTGACTCCAAGAAGAAAATCGGAATTTTCTGCTGCAGCGGTGCGTGTTGCACGCGAAAATGGTTGCGGAGCCGTGCCAAGCACGGCATTGAGGGCTTGGTCTACTATCCGAAGTCACATCAATGCTCCGGATGGACTGATTTTGATGATCAAAAAACTAGTCAACTGCGCCTTATGTGTGCAAAGTTGTGGCACACATACTTCGTGTAAGATGGCGGTAAGTTGGATAGATCAAAACTCTCCAAGGGATTAGATAGGAAAGTGTGACCACTGACCGAAACGCCAAAGAACTATCGTAAGGCTTCGGAATAATCATTACTTGCTGTACCAGAAACGCAAACGGGATTGGGTCGATAAGGCAAATCATTCGGGCGTACCTTGCATCCTTAGAGGCCTTGGCCAAAGTCCCTCTCCCCTAGATGGGATATGATCAGTGAGATCACAAGATGGAAGTCTACGCATGAGACCCGTGCTCGCAGAATTTTCTTCTGTGCACTAATTATCAGTTTCTGACTGCATCAGCCTGATCACGTCCCCCTTCCTTGGAATGTCGCATCGAAGAAATTGCACTTTGTTAAGATCGGGCCTGCTGCCCGCCAAACTTTCCGGCCCATCAAAGTACGCAAACCTGCATATTCGATGGTATTTTAGAAGGTATAACTATTTGTCGGATCGAGGAGTTTCGGAGCATTCAAAGACATTCACGGAATACAGGTTCGTGAGGGTCAAAGCAGTACAATACTTTGCAGGGTCACGCATCTGAAACAGCGTTTTATCAACTGGCGCGTCGAGACGCACATCTGATGGGTGTTTTGTTGCCGATGTGCTACTACGCGCAACATTTCCGGCGTTCAGGCTCGCAATCTGGTCTTCTGCTTTTTGATGATCTCTGTGACACCGCAGCCGTCAAACCACTTTACCATGGCCTATCGCCAAGGGCATTAAGAGCTGTAAGCGGTTTGCTTCTTATGGTTATGATCCCTACCTTTTGCTTCTCTCGGCGGTGAATATGAGACTTTTCCTTTACTTAAAGAATTTTATGGCAAATCCTGCAGCAAACTCCTCCAAGTAGTTTCATCCTTGCATTATATAGGCAATAGCCAGTTAAGGGCTTGTTAGTTTTTATGTTCTCAACTGATATTCTAAGAAACATTTTCTGTTGCCAAAATTTCTGCATATTGGTTTTCCAAAAGCAATTTATGCGCTTTAGTATCGGTTTTTTTTTAAAAGAAAAAGGCATTGCAGTGTATTGCATGCTTGAGTAATATAGTTGGCTAAGAAGTTTCATCTGTAGATTCGTTCTCGGCCTTGGAATTCTCTTCAGCAAACTAGAAACTGATAAGCACTAATCACTGAGCGGTTAGTTCTTCAAGCGAGAGAAAGCTGAGCGATAAAAACAAGCCAACGCACTGTTAGCAGGCATTCGAAACATTTCGTTGCGATGTGCTTGTTGATGTGCGTCATGAATCTTTGCGATTGTCTCGCTCTTCAGTTTGTGATTGCTCAAGTTTTGGAGTCGTTGTTGAGATTGTTGTCTTAGCTGTCTTTCCTTCTCGTCTCTTTGCTGGGGCTTGGATGTGGAGGATCATCTCGTGCATCGTCTCTTTGCTGGGGCTTGGATGTGGAGGATCATCTCGTGTATCGAGGTAACGAATGAATGGGAACGTCATCTAGAACGCGCGCCATCGCTTGTTTCAACTTCGACTGTATTGCATCGTGTTTTGCGGCCCATATCGGACCCTGCGAAGCATCTCACATCCTTCATAGATGTCGGATTTATTTATGCATAAGTTTGCCTCTTTATTCTCGTTCTAAGCTCATTTGTCACATGATCTAGTCAAGACTTTGAAGGATTGATGCCTACTTTTGCATGTAGACTGTCGCATTCCTCAGTGATTACATCATCGTGTCCAAAAATCTTGAACCTTTCCACTTCAAAGAGCGTCGTCGATTAGGGCGGAATTTTCTTATAATTTAACAACATTTTCTGGTTTTGGCCTTGAAAGGTTTCAGCTTGAAAGCGTAGTCTTTAAGCGAAGAATACATGCCCACTTTGAAGTGACGCATTCCGAAAATTGAACGGCAAAAAAGTGTCGCACTATTATTTATGCGAACTCCTTGCAAATGAGTTTTCCTCATTCCTTTTATTCTCATTAAAGTTTCTGAAATGATCGTTTAATTCGAAATTTTCTTATTGGCCTTCACCGAAATATAAGGGAAACGTTTTTAAGGTATTGACATTAATATGACTTAGTGGCAATATGTGTTACTTGCATTCGCATGGACATTTGTGCATACAAAATAATGGATGAGATAATACAGAAATTCTTTGTTTTGCTTGCTCTTTGTTTATCCTTTCCGTGAAGTTCATGTCGAGAAGGATGGTGCACCAGCTTTTTATGTTCACAAGAGGTACTTCCAGGTTTTCGAGCAGCTTGCTAATCTTCATGCCTATTCGCTCACGAACTGGACTTGGCGCATTGGTGCTGATAAAATTCTTCGGTTCGTTTTGTTGCTTCATCGCTTTCCGCATGTGACACTCGAGAATCTTGCATAGTCATTTTTGCCTTGGGACACTGCACTGTGAGGTAGAGAAATTGTACAATGTTTTTCGATGTTTGTACGTCTTTGACACCCTCATGAAGGGCTGCAGTAGTGCGAAAATATGTCGATGAAGACGTTGATGGACGAAGCGAATTCCGTAGCAGTCAGTCGTCGTGAAAGAATATATGTTTGCAGGAAAGATAAGTAAATTTGTGAGCTTTAAACGAACGTAATAGAGAGTGTAATCAAAACGACATCGCAAGAGTTGAATGCGCTGCTGATGTGATTTTAGAACCAAAGTGATCCATTCCCTCGAGCGTAATTTTACACTTTGTTGCCTTAGAAGTGGAATGGAAGCAATAGAATTAAATTTCTTGAATCTTTTTCTGTGAGAGCACCTTTGCAATGAGTAACTGAATTGCGGAAGGAATTTTGATTATCCAATAACATGACGCATTCGACGACACAATGCATATGAGCATGTGGCGTTATGCGCCTGTAAAGTTTATATCAAGATTACGCTTCTCATCTGCCCTGTTAATGGTCCTCTGCCATTGTTGAATTCGGTTGCCCAGCCAGTCGGTTTCCATCCGTTGATCATTTGGCCATTCGATGGCCAGCTATGAAGCTCCACTGTCAAGAAACGGACCAGCCAACCGAGTCTTAGGCGATGAGAGAAATTTCAAGCAACGGAACTAAATCATTTTCAGCTCAACGTTCCTCGAGGTGCAACAAGCTTATCCGTTGATTACCAGGCAGAGGATTCATCGAACTATCGCGAGCCTTCGGCAGGATTTCGGCAATTTCTTCCTCGTTGATAATGGGACAGCGTCATTGCTGGATGAACTTGCTGCAGCTGTCGAGGATCAGGTTGCTTTTCATGCCAATGAGCTCAAGCTCTTTTCTATCAAACAAAACGATTCTGAGCAGAGTGCAAAGTATAACGACATCATCTGATTATGTTTTCGTTATTTAAAACTCTTTCAATACTTGAGTGCAATCGTAGAAGCACAGTGAGCGTGCAGAACAGATTTTCCATATGTCCCGACATTCCAATTGCAGCAAATGATTTCAAATAACTCACGAGTGTGAAGTAAAATGGAGAAACGTGCGAATATCGTGTGTTCAGTAGTTTGTGGTTGCAATGAACTGGCTCGTTCGGCTATAATTTCTCCCATATATTCACCTATATTTCCTCAAAATTTTCAGTTGGCTTTCCATAATGGCCAATTAGTGCAGCAAGAGCTTGGCATGGTTTCCGTATTAACACATGGTGATCTCTGGACAAATAACATTTTGTGGAGAAAAGTGCCCGATTCCGATGGAGAAACATTTGACGAGATCGCTGCTGTCATCGATTGGCAGGTTTGTGACTGCGTCTCGGATTATCTTTCGCAAATAATTCCAATCGTTCTTTTCGGAACGTGAAATTCTGTATCGATTTTTCTGTGATGTAAGGGAAAGCAGTATGGAGGAAAACGTTTAATTACCAGAAATGGGAAAATTTCTAACGTGCAAGTATGCAATTTAGCCGATGCGTTGTTTGTTGTTTGTCGGCACCAAAAGATGATTAAAAATCCCATCGATTTTATTGATTGAATAAATGCCTAAGAATCCTTGGTTGTGAAGTTGAGATCACTTCAGAATGCACATGCGGGTAATGTAGCAGAGGATTTCGTTCGTCTTCTGGGGAGCTCGGTGAATCCAGAAGTCCGTCGAGGAGAGCTTGATCATCTCCTTGAATACTACCATGAGTGCCTGTTGGCCAAACTTCGCGAAAGAAATGTGCATGGAATACCCTACACAGTCGATCAGATAAAACACGCGTATGAGAGACTTTTTGGACAGGTAAGCTTAGCAGTGACTTGTTTGAAGTGGTAATGCTTCATGCGTAGACTGTTTACATGGGTAGGAGCTAACCCGTTTGTGCTACGGTTTTGACGAATTGTCGCATAATTTGTGTGTGGCATTTGCGACGCAATTTCTTCATTTCTAGATAGTTGTTTCTGTTCACAATCGTTGTACGCATTTATCTTCCTTCATATCTGTTGCCATCAGCAGGCATCTTGCATTGCATCATTAATCGACAATTTCTAGTTTTATTACAATTGATTACGAGTTTGGATGCCGTCGTTCATGGTTTAGAACGGTCGATAGGCTGAACGATACGCGGCATTTGTTATTTATGGGGCTGAGTGATACGTAGTAAACCGCACTCAGTGAGCATTCGCACCTCAGGTATATATAGGTAGATGGGAATAAATTGAAAGTAATAGCTGTAGAGTCGCACTGAAGCACACTTCACCTCATCCTTTAAAAAGGCATGGAAGTTAGTGTTCTGTTGATTAGGTCCTAGCAGACTGTGCCAGTTACACTTGCACCGCACTTCTCCTTCATTGGCTGTTTCATGTGGAGACAACTGGCTGACATCACATAGAAATCCAAGGCTTCTCTGAATTATTTTTGGAGCTTCCATGCAATCATTCGGCTTTGCTTAGCCCACTTCCGCTTATTCTGCAATGCTTTCGTTTGGAAGTGAATTATTTCTCATTGGAGTGAATGCATATGACTCTAACACCAAAATCTTACATGCGAGTTTCAGGGACTACTGATAATGTTGCCGTCATTGGGCGGCCATGCCGACGAAGGAAATGGATTATTGGGCGAAGAGCACGTCCAAGAAAGACAACGATGCATCCTCCATAGGTTAGCTACCTGAGAAATTCGGCAGTCCCCATGAATAAATTTTTGAATTATGCTCGATTTTGCTCACTTCGGTGGTCGGTCCCTGATCTTTGTGTATTTGTGTCTTAGTGTGTTTGCTCGTTTCAGTTACCCTCAACTCTATCAGTTGCGTTATTCTTCAGAGGCAGCATAGAAATATGTGACTGATGTATTTCCGGGCATATTCGTTCACATGCTTAACATTTTAACGAGTGATGAGCAAAATAAATAGGCGAATAAATTCGGGATCTCGTTTGCCTACTTTCTTTGTCAGTTACCATTTACCTTAATAGTGGGAGAGAGGGCATTCACTGAAGAAATATTGCAAATAGAGTGAACTTGTGCTATACTGGTGTTGTGTTTAGATGTCGATGTTTGATCGAAGACTTTCTCACCTACAAACGCAAACTCGAAGAAGAACAAAGCACTGCGGTGTATCCAGCGAATATCCTATTGTAACGATTGTGCTGTCACATATGCTCACCTGTAATTATATGATCTTATTAAGGCTGTGTCAGGTCACTCTGTAAACGAGTTGGGAAACGAGGTTTTTCCGATTCGGGAACGATCGGATGGTCCTTTTCAGGGATTGTTTTGCATGGGTTGGGGTTTTTGGTTTGAGTTGATCTCAAATATTAGAACGATAAATTGTGGTGATCAGATAATTAATTATATGAGATCCAAAATTCTGCGTTTCACTATCTTATGGAATTGCTAAATACGGACCTAAAGTTTGTGAAATTTGTGATTAATTCTGTATAACGTATCAGTTGTGCATAACGAGTATCTATTTGTGCAGTTGTTGTCATTCAATACTTCTCCTGTATAGCGCTTCTAAGACGTGATATTCATGCGTATTGTTGTATTCACTTGTGATAGTGGAAGACGTGGTTGCACAACGGAACGGCTGAGGAGCTTTTAATTGCAAGTTGGAAAACGGCATTGGAGTGTTGACGCTAAGTCATTGTTGTTGTTGACCGCATTCATTGGAAAGCGATGAAACAATACTCTTTAATCATTCGTCTCCAGTTTTTACTAGAACGTTTTCAGGTGCAATGTTTTTGATTCGCATCTCATTTCAGATGAGCAAACGCGTGTAGGTGATTGGTCGGTCACTGCATAATTCGGTATATAGTATTTGGCAAATACGGTATCGTTTCTTCTGAAGCTTCATTTGCATATTGGCAAGAGAGTATGTCGCTGAGAGATGTTGTTTCTAGTTTACCGCTGTTTCAGTTGATGTCTACACTGGCGGCATACTGTGCTTAATTAACACAGTTTTTGACGTTGTTTTTCATGTACATTACTGGCGTTATGTTGTTGATGTTGCATATCTGTGTACGCATATTGTTGCCGTCTTGTAAGAAGCTGAGGCAACGGGTATTTTGCGAGGCATCGGCATCTATAATTACTGCATGAGGATCGTAAGGGAGCACAGAGTAGACAGCGATTTTTCTTGATGTAGAACATCGATTCGAGGTGGAAGAAATATTTTGGTAAAAAATGGGACGACGATGATTTAAGAGTGGTGCATCAAATAACGACATCAAAGTATGCCGTCGGTATCAAAGTATCAAATAACGACATCAAAGTATGCCGTCGGTATCAAAGTATCAAATAACGACATCAAAGTATGCCGTCGGCATGCACAGCAGCCAGAAGTTGGTTGGGCTTCGAGGGGGAACTTCGAACCATTACACTGGAAAGGAATTTTGACAGAAGATGAAGAACGTTGTGTAGGTGCAAATTGGTAAGCTGGAGATAAAGCTAGTAAGCTCGGTGGCACATCAATCCACGTCTTTGAGTCGATGCTTTCTCCCTTTCCGACTATCAACAGCTCGAGTATGCACCACTCTGGTTAAACGAAACATAATGGGTGCTGAAGCCGAAAGGAGGAACTAATTCAAAGGAAGTTCCGTCGTTTAAAGGATGAAATTCTCCATGCTTCTCTTATTTCATGACTTCTCTTTCCGTACTTGCGTTTGAGTGCCTCGTAATTGCGCAAACGCCTCTAAAGTCGACTGATGCAGAAGATCCTGAAGAGCGGACAGGTGACAAACAGTAAACGTTTATGTGAAGATAGTAGCAAATGAGGAATAAGCGTATCATGCACTCTTGTAAAGAAGTACAGCGAAGTCGTCGATGTAGAAATAGACGAAATGGTTGCTGCGGTGCGTAACGAATGAACCGAAGCTGCTGCCGACGATACATTGCCAGTACGGACCGTACCTCTCATCAAATTGGTGCCGCAACGCACCCGCGATAGCCTTCTCGTTTGTGTTACCCGCTAGGATCTGCTCCTTGGCGACTGTTTGTGCGAATAGTGCTTGCTCGAAATTCATTTCCACGCTCTGAACAGCGTTCCTTTAGGTGTTCATATCGTTCAATGAGCAACTTTCAGAAAAGGGAGTCTTGGGCTCACCGTAAGAGAAGGTCGGAAGGGAATGACCCTTAAAATAGGATATTCAAAATTGCTACCAATAGACGAAACATTTCATGTCATCTTCAGCACCGAAGAAAAGTGAGAAGTTATGAGCAGTGAAGCGAACCGCTCGAGGAGGCGACGCAGGATAGTGTACAATAAGCTTTCTGAGAGGCATCATTTCGATGCTTCATGTGTGGACTAAAAAGGATACGGATCACTATTATTTCTCTACGCAATAAAGCCAACAGCTTCATATGAAAAGTTCATTGTTCTTTCCTCCAACGTCTATGGAGAACTTCATCTGTAAAGAATGGACGGTTGGAAAACAGAAACCGCACCATGTGCATTTAAGGGGCCTTGAGGGAATAGGTCATCGTTGTGGCCAACCGGTGCTTGTTTCGTATCTGAATAGCGCACGCACGTATAATACTGAAACTCAAGAACGAGATGGCCTAATGATCTGATGCGCAGAAGAGTGATGCCAGATTCTTGATATCAAGCAAACAAATGGATGCCTTCGGCAAAGTTCAGAAACTAGACGTAGTTGGAGCAATAAAATACGCTTTTCGAGCATGACTTTCTTCTGTCCCACGCTTAATGCTCATTTCTGACCTGATAAGATCTCAGTCGACCAAAGTCTGCCCATCTTAGTAGGGCGATTACTTCCATTGTGGGGTCGCGTCAAGCTGACATTATTCCTAGGTGCAAAACTAAGAGGAAAAACAAACCCTGAGAGTGACTCGTGGCTGTCGATTGAGCGTCACTTCGCTTGACAAGCCGCTCATGAGAAACTCAAATAGCAAAAATTGTTTCCGTCCATAGTGATCAGCGCTCCTTTGCTGTCCAAATAGAAATGATCCGTATGTTTTCCCAGTCATATGCAAAATTATCAACATGGCTGCTTAGGCCGCTGGAAATCCATCTATCAAATTTCAAGCAAAACGTCTGGTGGCGTTGAATACTGAAATATAGCCATAGCGAAGAGTACCCCTCCCCCCCCCCCCCCCCCCCAAATAAAAGTTTGTTGTCTGTTTATTGCATTTTACTACTTTGTTGCCGTGAAGATTTATTAATGATCTTGATTTATCGAAAATTGCACCTCAGTGCGATCTCTGGGGTCAAAGCATAACTGAGTGCACTCTTTGCAGAAATCATCTCTGCAGTTTAGCATCTGAATGCCTTTCACAGCTGAGTCCACTGGAACAGAAGTTTACTCGTGGTTGATGAGCGATCCATCCAGCAAAATGCTAAGTACTGACATTAATGGTTCCATGAGCTTCTCTTTTGAAGTTGGTCTTTCGTTCTGAACATTGGTGATATGAAACCGACANGGTTCCATGAGCTTCTCTTTTGAACTTGGTCTTTCGTTTTGAACATTGGTGATATGAAACCGACACAAGTGCGATGTCACACATGTATAACTGTAATAAAGTTAAAATGTGTGCATGATCACGGTGAGGTGGTGGTGGGAATGGCCACCAAAATAGAGCAGAAAGGTATGCAATTCCGCATAGAAGGCAATTATTCATAAAATCCCTCATTCTTTATCACGTCGCAGTCTATAAACTATCCCTGCCTCTCAAAAATTCACATTTTCTACGCGATTTATTTTCTCACCTTAATCCTTTCTCTTCCCATCCACCGTGTGTGTAATCCAAGCCGTGTGTGTAGTCCGAGGTCCTTGCATATTCCGAAGCGAATGACATCGTCCTGGGAAATTTGCCTCTTTAGTGGCGCACAGGAAACAAATAACACGTTGTGGACAAACGCTTCGAACCAACGCAGATTTATTTTCGGCACAAAAATTCCGCGTAATCGATGTTTGCATTATAGACTGCTGAATAAATAGGCATTATCTGATTACATGAAGCATTCATATGGCTCATCCACTGAGCTAAACTAATATCCCACTTCGCAGCAGAAGCGGCGCATTTTCTGAAGAAGCCATTGAGGATACTTCGTGCGGTGAAGCTATAAATGAATTCTCACTGTACACCGCCTCAATTTAATGCATAATAAACTTCATCATTGTTCTGTTGTTGCTGTTAACTCTGATTCAATTGTTAGAGAAACGAGTCGTGGAAATTAATTGTAGATTATCTTAACTGATTTTTCAAGATCCAAATACCCTATTGTAGAACTCAAACGGTACTTTCAATTTCTGCCACCGTATCGTTTATTAGCCCTCTGCTGGTCTTGCTTCTGATATTTTCACGGAATCTTTCACGTCTTTGTGATGGAAAGTGATATTATCTCCTCGCCGAATTTCAAAGGAAACTATGCGGCAGCGATTTTTGCACAGTGGTTTCTTATATCCCATCTGAATAGATAGGTGCAGGACATGGTAGCTTTATGACGTCATTATATGCGCTATTTTGTTGCAGACTAACTTTCGTGCAAACACTCATTGCTGTTGTCCGATGTATGGAACAGTCGAAAATAAACTGGGCAGTTGAAGGAATGCCGAAATGAAGTATAATATTAGCAATGTAGTGGACAGAGTGCATCAAAAATCTGTTGAATTTTGAGACAGGTGTGGTATTGTTGTGTTATAGTTGTTCCACTCTTAAACTTGTACTTTTGAAAGCTTATAGGCAGTTCATAGGATGCGATGCTGCTCCACGTTACATTCCTCATCCTGCTATTTGTGATGAGTGAACAATCCCATAGAGCCAACCTGTCTGTCAAGAGTATTGCAAAACGCCAAGTTTTGTACTACATCTGCGGTGTTTATCCGAGCCAGTACTTCTCATCCAGTCGTAAGTTTATGCTTCATCAAATATCATAATATTATAGAGAGCACATTTTATTTTAAACGATTCGAACCGGAAATCCTGCAGTCTATATGCATGGTGAACGCTCGCGATAGAAACACACTGCCGTTGCAGCAGCACCACCACCAACATGTTAACATCTGCGTGCGCGGAAGGGTGCGTTCGGATGATTTCAGCTCGCGTCCATATTCTTTCACAGGAACCACCACTGAAACCCTCCGACCAGATAATTTGCAGTTTTTGTTGGCGAATATAAACGTTATCGAGTAGGCCCTTCTCTTAAGCACAGTCTTATGTATCTTCACTCAACAAACTTTGCAGCGTGTACTTACTACAATAATCCGTCGCCAATGAACTGTGCCAATGGAGGACAGCATCTCGGTGTTCTCTGCTATTACGACTATCAATGCGCCCCATATAGCTCTCAAAGAAGCATATGTATCAATGGTTGCTGTTGCACGGTTCCAGTCATACCCGCCATACCGACTATCCCGACAATCGCTAGATCGACCCCACCAAGGATTTTACTCGGCACGTATTACTCCAGTATTTGTCTATTCCAAAGTCATGCAGGTTGTTGTACTGCACTACATACTCATCACAGCTGGGCCTTCGCGAACCTTTGTTTATGTTTTACGCGTAATATCCATTAGCTCGCCTTGCACATATGGTTCAGACATAAAAATCCACTATAAAACATCGATGAGAAAATCTAAAACCGCAGGTTGTTCAGCTTTTTGGGTGAAAATTATCGGGTCTTCACCAGAGACTTATATCATCAAAAAGAAGTGATATTCTGTGGCATTTATGATGACCGTATATCGGAGCGTGAACTCAGCCATAACCTGGTATCACCAAGCTCAGTAGCATCCACTTAAAAATGTAATGCCTCAATAGGCGGATTTTACCAGCTATTTGGTTTGAAGTGACAGAGACAGGGAACGAGTTCGCTCGGATTTTCGCTGCCCTGAGAAGCATGAGTCATCAATATCGAGCAGGAACCGTTCGTATCGCCCGCTCATAGCGTTTTGAACTTTGTAGTTCTCATGGAAATGGAGAGAAATTCGCTTATGATGACGAAATCAAATGACCTTTGCAATGACCCTTAACTTTCCAAATTAAATGTGCAGTGGGCAATACAAGATAGATATTTTGCCTAGTCGGATCACAAATAATAGTCGGTTGAGAACGGAATGCTGGTTTGTTCGTTTATTTGCTCTATATGCAAGAAATCGAGTTCGGTAAGCAGTTACTAAATTCAGTTCGTTTCGATAGCAGTTGAATAAATTGTGAGGACTATCAGAGAAGCTGCCATGACATACATACGCTCTCTAATTCCACTCACCCCACTATCCCAATCTCATGAAAAAATGAATGTGCGAGGTGGCACTTCGTTGTTTTAATCGATATGGTTAACCGCATGAATCTTTCATTGCCACTCACAGAGTATGAAATACATGCGAATTTCGTCCAACTATTAAATATCCACAAATTTTTCTACGTTCGCAGATCAACATGGATGATAACTTAGCTGATGCCACCATGGTGCATATTATACGAATCAATTTTCGTAGCTCTAGCGTTAATGGTAGTGGAATTGAAAATGCTGTGCAGACAAATAGAACACGCATACATGATGATATCGATCCAGAAATTATGTAGCTGTAATGTGCATTTGATTGCAAATTTGAAAGGAATTGAACACTCAAGATCGTTGGAATTGTTCATTGCTGCAATGTTTACGGTGAGTAGGTGAATGCAAGCAGTGAACTGAGATCGCGTTATCCCAACTGCAGGTTATTGCTATGATGGACAACGGTCGCGGATGAGATGTACAGCACAAGGGCAGTGCTTGACAGGGCAGACTTGCATGAATAACGTATGCTGCACTACGGATGAAAAACAATATCTGTGTAAGGACTCCCTCAGATTTAAAGTTCTTTTTGCCGGCTCATATAGCCGCAACATTTTCTACGGATGAACGTTCTCAGAACGACTTGTGACTTAAAACAACTAACTTTTGGCATCACGTTCTTATCTATTTTTTGTGTATAAGAAAAAAGGCCTTTTCTTTGACGAAGACTATGCTTAGAACAAATGTTAGATCAAAACAATATTGGATACAGTGCGAATGGAGGAAGTAGAAATATTTTTCATCCGGTTGAAAGAATCGAACGACCGATAGATACTTCATATCTTATAATACTCAGAAAACTGCACATATCAATTCTTGTTTCGACTGTGCTATTGTTTCACTGATTTTAGATGCTTGTGGTGGCATTGCCGCACTGGGTAGCTGTAACAGGAGCGGATCATGCTCCAATTCCTTCGTTTGCACCGCTTCGAATTACTGCTGCGAATGTCCGTTCGGCAGGACCAGTGGCTTTTGCTCCCAGGCAAGTAAAGAACAGTCAAATTTAATAGCAGCGGAGTCTTAAAAAAGCATAACAGCCGTCACCAGACAGCCAATTGTCACGAAGAACTCGATGAACCCTTTAGATTTCATGAATCGGACCAAATTTGGATTGCGACTGTGAGGAAAAATCGAGAAATTCGTGGACAGTGTAGCGGCATCCTCCATTCGCCACCAGCGGGTTCGAGTTAAAGCATATCCAGTGAATGGCCTCTGATCAAAGCGGACATCACATTATGACAGTAAAAGCTTATGTTACGGTAAGGTTAGGGCAGGTGGAAAATGGCAAAAAATAGAGCAGTAGCGTAAATGAGATCCTTACAAGAGAATACAATCTATATATTCTCCACTGCTAGAACTTCAAAGCGCATGAATGATTAAGGCAACGTTGCTTCAATTTCTCTCTTCTACATATAGTTGCAGAGTCAATCTCTTCTGAGTTTACTTTCAGAAAGGTTCAGATGGGGTGATTGCTCGTTCGAGTAGAGAAACAACAATACTTATACGCAGTAGAGGCTATTTGAATTCAACGTGTCAGACGGGATGGCCAACAGAAGGTGTTTGCAGGGATGCACTGCTGGTTACACATGCAGTGCGAACGGTTATTGTTGTCCATCATGCCCAAACGGAGAGACTCCTTTTGGTTCGTGCTACAATGGAATGTGCGCTGAAGGATACTCATGTCGTGCAGGAAACATCTGTTGCCGTATATAATCGCCGTTACGTCTCATCTTTCTGGTCAGTCGATTATCACTACTGGTTGCTCCATGTTGTCAAAATGGTAGTATCTGTGCAATATTGTCGACTTTGTATTACACCGCAGCAGGTACAACGACATTAATAGAAGGAACTTTGCAATGGAACGCATGCAAAGCACGTCCAAAAAAAATCACTCCTACAGCTTTAGTAGCCGATTTGTGAAGACCCTCTGAATGTGAACTGCAGGATACTCATGCCGTGCAGGAAACTGCTGCCATGGATAACTGCTAAACCCTCTGTCAAAATGCTTATAAGCCGACCTCTCTATACAAAGAATAAAAACACTACGACCAATGCAATATGCAAATTCCAGTTCCAATCATGATCAGTGGGACCTCTATAAAAAATGGAGATTTTCCAAAGCGAGCGGACTTACCGAATGCAGAGATGCTCTAAACAATATGGAGTTTCCAGCAGAAAATAAGCATATATATGTGCTTACCAAGTTGCATGCGTCTATGCTTTTCTTTGAATCTGCTGTGCATTAACGATGCAGAGAGAAATGTGCTTAGGCAGCTCGCTATAGCTTCAGCGTATTATGTTGCACTGCAAAAATGAACGTGCTCTACGTATTGACACAATCAATCGCGATTTTATTATATCCGGTATAACACTGAACAGCGATACATAACTGCGAAGAGTTACGCAGCATATAGTTGAAGAAGACGAGCCATGCCGCCATATAATAGTCCAAAAATTCGATTTTTGTAATACATCGTAATATGAATTCCCGGGGATTTTCGAGCTGTGACTCTATCTTGGTAGAAGTATGTGCATAAGCAAGGAACAGTATTCCCTCCGATGAACAATTCTGAGGCAACGATGATAGGAAATTATGAACCGCTTTTCTTCCATAGAGGAACATGATGTGCATAAGGACTTCCTATTCTTTCGACGTGAAGCAGTAGTTGCAAGCAAAGAAGCATCGTTGGAGAAAAGATCTGTCGCCCACTGAAAGTCCCTTTTTTTAGTTAAATTTGACTACCATGCACCAATCGGAAGGAAAATTTCATCCTTCGTTCACAAGCAGTTGTCGATTGTCGTATAATTACAGTAATGTATCTATTTTTTGACCGAACCATATCAATGCCACAATTTTTCCTCTCCTAAATTTAAACGAAGTCTGTCTCCTTGCACTTTCAAATGGCTCGTATATTTCATCACTAATCAATGTGCTGTTACTGCGTTCTGTTTCTTCAGTGATATCTCATAGTTGATGTTCATCATCTCCAACCACTTATATATGTAGCAAGTTCTTTGAGGCGCAATCATTCAACCACTAAACAATGCTTGTAGGTGGAAGATTATCACTTATCGTCGTGATTTTCAGTGCGAAATGTGCAATGATGAAACGTGAGCAATAGCTGATATGCTCATCGGGAGGTGGATGAGGCCATATGGAGTTGTTTCAGTTTTTTGTGACTGTTTTTGTGCGTTTAGAATTTCACTTTTGTAGTAGTTGTAGGTGCAGTTTGTACAGTGCAAAAATAACGCAAATGAACGAGTAACGTCGTGCTGCTGGAGGAAAAAAATAGAATCAGCGAACGGCAACTATGCTTTCTCGGATATCGCTTGCAGCTCGGTTGCTTCTTCAGGCAGTGAGGAATCAACATCAGCATTCCTTGCAGTGTCGAAGTATTTCCGACAAAGATTAAACACGTAGCATTGATATAGGAGGAAAATGCCGATAAGCACCATTACAGTTTTGATTATGAGAACAACAAGGAGCCGCACAACAAAATCCTCATGATGGCCTGAAAACAAAAGAGTTGCACCTACAAAAAACCGGGCAAAATTTATCTGAGATGCGTCATCAAGTGGTTACTCGAGCGAAAAATAGAATGAAAGTGGGAGAGGACGGGTAATGAATTGAGAGGATGGGAGAGAAAATGTAGCATGGTCACTGAAATCGTTTGCCATTCAGCTTATCACTCTGGGCAATAGAATTTTTTGGCAAGTCGTTGCGAATCGCTTATGATAAAGAACTACCGCAAAAACCCCGCAATAAAATTTCTCGCAATAGCCACAGGGAAGGAATGATACGCAACTACACAGATGAACCTCTACAAAACGGTAGGTGAGACCTCCACAGAATTCTTTTTATTATACTTCTATTATTAAGTAGCCATAGGACAGAATATTTCTGGAGTGTGGAACAGTGCGAGGTCATGCGCGATCAAAGTTCTGTTCCTAGAGTTTGCCAGGTCTTATGAATGAGTAGTAGGATGACAAAAGCCGACCTTGATTAAAGGTGTCCAAAAAACTCTGTGTGCTGAATATTGCTGTAGAGAACAAGACGATTGTAGCGGAAGCCCATATCAACACAAGCATCACCTGCAGCATATTGTGCTTTTAACAAACATTAAGATAACATGCCTCATATTGGTGTATGCAGATTCATGCTGTTTTTATGATACTTCTTGCATCCCCAACATACTGCTGCTAGTCCTTGCAACAAGTTCAAAATTACGCTGCTCTGTGCAAATGAAAGATCGCGAGCACGTCTATCGAGCTTAACGAGAATTTCCTTACAAAGCACCGAAAAGTGAGCGGGAAGATCTTTTCTTCACAAACTGAGTAATCTTACATGCGTGGAATTGATGAGATTGGTTGGGAGCCAACTATGAAGCCTTGATGTTAATTAATAAATAAGATCTCAGAGGTGCAGCCTCTGGTCAAGTTTCGAGAACGGACATCAAATTGCCCTTGCGAAATCTCATTTGGGCATTGCGGAGCCTGGAACTCTTCAAAAATGGTAGAATCCACGTACTGAATGGATGATCGTTGGCCACATGCAAAGAGCGTTTCTTTGTCGCAACGCATAAATAGTGATCAGAAAATAAACGAGTGGAATCCATAAGACAAGTATGCTCCATGGAAACATAATGCCCACAGCAAGCAACCATCCACCAATGTTCACGAGGAAGAGCGCCTTCGTCAAAGGCTGCAAACTTATTCCCTTATAACGTTTAGCACTGCCGTCTTTGTGGACCTTATGGACCAAGTGATCTCTGTGAATCAGCATAAGAATAGGAGCAGAGAAGCGAAACTCCACACTTACAGTGGATTTCTAAACAGTCTATATGAATGATTTCTTTTCATGAACTTCTCCATTACGCTGTTTGCGTCTTTTGAAGCGATATTCGATTTCGAAAACCAGCTTGTTACCATAGGATATCCCAGCATAGTAAAATAGGAGCACATAGGTCATTCTCATGAGCAGGATATTTATCGCTGCTGGCAACTACAATATGAAGTTCGGTAGCTAGGGATCCCTTTCTCTGCCTGATCAAGTAATGAACTTTCATGTATACCCGTCCGTTAATGAAATTACTGATTAACCCCTCTTCCATTGCTGCTTAAAAGCTCACTTTTTTAGGGTGGAGCAAAAGTGGTAGAGTGCGAATAATTTTGTGTGGAGCTGCGAATGCTCTGATTTGCGACAATTTCGTGCTTTGAATACGGGTTGCGTCTCTGGAATAAACTCATGGTTCATTGGCAGTGAAAAGTGACAGCCATGATTGCTCGAGTACTAATTAAAGTCGGAAGTATTTCAGCGTTCCTATAAGAGCTTTTCAAACATCTTGGCATGTGCCAGAGTGAAAAATTTGGCTAAGTCAATGTACTTATAAACAGTTTTCACAACATTCCCTACAAGCCGAACAATGTGAATTACACACATAAACGTGAATCCAGCTCTTGACGCATCTGAAGTTGGGGTTGTCTTCTTCGACACTCACTTCCTTTGAAGCGAGATTCGTGAAATACTCCTTCACAGGCACACCATTTATTCGTTTGTTCATCAGTGAAGAGTCGAAAAAATTGCAACAACAGGCTGAAAGCGACGTGTATCCATGTCTAATTGCATCTTATATCAAATGTATAGTCATGCAACGCTTGCACGAAGCAATAGGCGTCACTGATAAAATAACTGAAGAAAGATTGAAGTTTCGTTCAAAGATAGTCACAAAGATTTTCGTCACAAAGGAAGATTTCCTCTCAGATTGAACGCTTCTTAGGTCCGAACTGCAGAGCTCTCAGACTGAGAGGAAATGATGGTGGAAAGCTGAGGAGTCTGAGTATTTTCAAGTGGTCTGTATAACTTGCCACATAAAATAAATTTATAATTAAAACAAATAAATTAATGTGTGAATAGAATGAATATAAGAATAAATATTTAACATATAATTATAAGGATAAATGAAGTCAGAACTCGAATATATGACGACGAACGAATTAAAGTATAGGAATATATTGGAGTTGGATAGGTGGATGAATAAATCATAGAATGTAAATTAACAAATAAATGAATGAATGCGACGCAAGTGTAAGAACAGAATAAGACTGAATGAATATGCGAAATCCCCACCATCATAACGAATACGCACCGAATTTCATAGTCATTTTTCCTTAAAAGCGTCCGCGTAACACAATGCACACACACTCGGACTTATAAATACGCACATTGAGATCCACCAAACTGCCGTAGAAAAACGCACAAAGAAGATGAATATAACAAGAGGAGAAAATGCTGGTGGATAAGTATGACCACATCAACGTGATCAGTTTTAATATTAGAAAAGGCGAACGTGTGCTATCAATAAAGTGGAATAGCGCACCATTCGAGCTGACAATGTGAGAAGCTGTCTATGAACTTCTCAAGTTATGACCACAGAAATTGCTGAAAACCATTTTAAATATTTCGTTTATTTATCGCAGATGCATACCCCCCCCCCCCCCCTCCACGTCGGAAAAGCCGCATGATTTGACCATAAATGTTGTTGCATTCACGCTTCTCACATTATTGTTCCAACCGTCACCTTTCAACGGCATCCTTTGCAATTCGTGGATTTAAAAACTCATTTGCCAGCACGCATCATATCGGCACACAATATTCGAGCTGTATGGATAAAGAAAAATGGCGAAAAACAACTTGCAGAACTTTCCGTATTGCATCTATTCAATATGGTTCCAATCACGGAGGTAACTACAAGTAGCGAGCACTCGACAAATCGATATTCATCTCTCTACGTGTGGAGAATGAGCCCTGACGAGTGTCTAAAGCAATTAGATAAAGGTCTAATGATAGGTGCTTCAGTTAAAACTTGCAGCCGGAGCAACTCGCAAAGCGTAATGCAAGAGATTCGATTTCAAGCATAGCACATAAACGATGAGCGCTGTTGCACAATGAACGAATGGCTGAAAAGGTTCAGAGGTGCGCATCATTTGGGGAGTCAGTGGTCTATTGCGGCTAGCCGCAATCACAACCGGTTCTCGCATCACCGTTCATCACACACTCTTGTTATCATTGCTTTTCGTCGCTGATCATCATACGATTATTACTTTTGCTCGGATCTCTTCACAGATAGCGAAATCTTTTGAACCTCATATGATTTACATGAGATAATTATCATATTTCGAGTGAACGAATTGCCTCAAAATGCTATACCTCTGAGTTCGGAGGTATTAGGTAGAGTGTCTCTAGGAAATCACTGAGAGGTGTTTTCGTGATGGGCAGCGATGAATGACTGTTTCATTAGAAATCGCTTTCACTCGTCTGCATTACAATTTTATTCAATTAGGAGAGAAATTGTTATGCGCACAAGAAAGACGATTCAAAATGTGACATAGAGGAGTGACTGAGGAAACGATGCTGCGATTCGCATAATCGACAGTGATATTCCAACGTTATAAGAAGATGTGTCGTTGCTGGAAGTGGATTAAATGCGAAAATAACGCANGCCAACGTTATAAGAAGATGTGTGGTTGCTGGAAGTTAGTGGATTAAATGCGAAAATAACGCAATTAATCAATGAAACCTTTCGCTTTTTATGAACAGAAATTGCAATTATGAGTGAACAATTTGATACACATCTTAACTTATAGTCACCACGGCGACATTATTCCATAAAGCAAGCAAAAGATGAGCGCAATTGGTAATGTGGAGTATGAGGCCATAGTCCCGCCATCCGAGCAATCCGTGTAGCATACTTCTGCCGTCAAACCGCACTCCTACAAAATCATTTCATTATTTATTGCAGTTTGTTATGTTTTATTCTCTGTTTCTGTTATATCTATCAAGTCACCTCGATGTTTTGATGTGGGATGACGTAAAAAACCATTCGAGCATGAACATCGAGACACAAAAGAAATTCGACGGGTATTAATCTCGCCAAAGAGATATTTGAATAATGTCTTGCATAAAGCACGTTTCCTTCGATTCTCAAATAAATAGAAAGATTATGCTTCTATAGTAAGATATATTATTCACTCTAAAGCTTCCCAGTAACTGCTAACTGAAGGCGGCTATGTGCACCGGATTCTCAAAGCTTTGAGAGTACTAGAATATCAGTCTTTGGCTTCTGAAATACTCACCGATGTTCTATGTGAAAATGAAATTGCATCCATTTTGTGTTTTCTTGATACAACCAGGTTTCCACTGTGCTCAAGAGCAGAAAATCACTGTCGAAGAATAAAACTGTAAACAATCCTGGATCGAGTCCTAAGGACAGCCAATCTGCTGATATCATTGGAAAATCAGATAGAACTTTTCCTTCAGCTTCTAAATTGCCAACTTGAATTTTTAGTCAAATTGTTCAATGCCGCAAAAACTCAATAAAACTCAATGGTGTAAAATTTATGCGATCGATCTTCATCGATTATTTATTCAAATCTCGCTGCTGTAAATGCCTGATAATGATGAATCTTTTGAACTGCTTGCGATCGAAAATTGCCGTACGCGAGAAAAATGAACTGACCTTCCGAAGCTGACAAATGCTATCCACGGCTTCTGACTTCATAAGCTCACTCAGTTCTTGAACAGAGCAAGTCTCGTTACATCCGGGAACAACCATTACGAACACATTGTCGGTCTGCGTAGAGTTCCTGTATAAAAGCTGAAAACTTCTAGATTACTTCTACCCGACTTTCCTCTTCCAATAGTCCAAATCATCCAAAGAACCCGCGCTCCCGCTGACAAATTGGCCTGTCTTGTGGAATATATCAACAAGTAATGAATGTGCAAAATAATGCCTTCACTTCACAATTAATTCGGACGCATAAGCCCGCATTTTTCGTGAATGAAAAACCGGTTGGCATAAAATGGAAATTTTCCTCTCCTCCCACAGCTCCTCTAGAAAAGATATGAAAATGAGCCTCTTGCAGATGGGGCAGTGACAAGATCACACCGTCAGTGAGGAATAATAGTATTCCAGGCCATTCTCATCTCACTAACTCATTGTTCAGTTTAGAGAAATCTTTGCAATGTTATTATTACCTTGACTTGTGTCTCGTTGTTTTTCGCCTTGTATATTTCCATAATAAGACAAGCTGAATAAGGGACCAGTAAGTCATTGTTGATTTTCATTGCGTACATTAATGACAAAACTGTGCCATCATGCTGCAAATATGCTAATTTGTTTGTGTGTAGTGGGGACTGACTTCACTGAAAAATTTATTCAGAGCTTTTTTTGAGTGAATCGCAACGAAACCTAGGTAAAAGAAAATGTTATTGCTGGTATATTGCCGAATTTCTAAAAATTCATCCACGAGCCACTGTTTATCGCTGTCTTGTGACGATGTTTTATGCTGTGACCGTGCCATGACCATCCTTGTGTATTTTGCGTTCATGTAAGAATAACTATTCGTGTAACGATTGAAAATCGTTGTTGGCAATCACATGTACTCAATTTGCGAAAAATGTTCTCAAACGAGGTACCTTACGTCGTAATCACTTTTCAAGTTTTCCTTAACTCCTAAATCGCACTTGCATGACAAAACGACAGGCGCCTAGATTCGCCCTGTCCTTTACTCAATTCCTCACTCCACTTATCGAACAGGCATACGCTTTTCTGCTTTTAAATGACTCTTGAAGAGGCTTCCTTACCGCCGAGAATAACATCATTTTCTTCGGCTTCTGTTGAACATCCTTCCAAACGTTCACTGCTCTCTGCAACCAGTTGCCAACCAAAAATCCGCCGCGGAGTCTTGCTTTTTCGGATGAGTTGAACTCACTAATTCGCTGGATTCGTTTGATTTGCTCCAATATTTCCAATGTGGTTCTATTCTCATGTGAAGGCCACTGTTGAAAGACCCAATATGGCTCACTCATATTATGCAACACCTGAAAGCACGAGCACTGTTTTGACAATATTCACAAAATTCTCTTTTTTGCAAGGAAGATAACATACTTGGCTTCACATAGTGTTATTATTTGTCTGAGAGCAACATTAAGTGACCACGAAGCCTTTCGCGAAGCGCATAAGGCAGCAGCGATCTTTGGAATTATCCGCACGGCATGTCTAAAAACGTTTGGAACATTATACGAAACCCTCAGTCAGCAACTATTCCAAGTTACTGAACCTCGAACTCGCCATTCGGACTTTAGGCATGTTCAGTAGGGGAAACTCTGCTACACGCAATATCTATCGGTATCCTCTTAAGAGCTGAGCAATTCTTTCAACTCTCAAGAGTGTAAAAATTTGGAATTGTTTCATAATTTGATACCGACATTTTCATACAAATAAGATGCGCTTCGCATGGCGCACTTGCTGGCATAAAACTTCTAGAACAACACAGCACGTATTCTCATTAACAAAAGTCGCTTCAAATACCTCTCTCTTGATGTTGTAGAGTGAAATGGCTTCATCGAATCCAAATTTCTTGAATCCGCTGACATTGCTTAGAAGCTCAAAAACGTCAGAATATTCGCTGTTGATTGCTGCAGTCACTTGTTTGAACGAACGCATCACGGATTCGTAATTAGGACACGCGTAGTCGGTTGGTCGAAGCATCTAGTATGGAAAACCCTCAACAGTCACATTTCCCTCTCTAGAAGCGTTGCAAACTGTGCGTTTGAAGTTTGTAGTTTTTTATCATTTGCACTCAACTGAGACAATAGACAAGGAATCCATTCATATCGCATGGAAAGGAGACTAAAAAGTCAAGCGAACGTACACATCTCTTCCATTTACAATGTCGCAATGAGTAAGAACGTTGATAATGGACACATACTATTCGTTGTCATTTACGTCGCTGTGAAACAATTGTGTCTAACTGACTAATACCCACTGGGGTACCAATTCTTCACTTTTCATAAATAACTTTTGGATTAAGCCAGTCTTTTTATTCATATTCATTTAATAACCAGAGTAACTTGATAAAGGGAGAAGTAAAGGGGTAAGTGAAACTCATTTCACTCATTCATTAGGGTGCGCACTTCGTTCACCCGCCCATCATCTTCCACTTACCGGATCATCTTGATCGGGCCTCATGGAGCTAAATGGAAGAGGTTGCCATAGTTCACCTTGTAGCCACATAGTTTGTTGATTAGCTGGAAAAAATCCCCGCAACATCGCTTGAGCGCTCACAATTGCACGATCACTGGACGACGAGAGGACTGATATCTTGAATGCAACTGGATATAAGCATTTGAAATTAAGCGGTTTATGGACGAGTTGCTATTGGATTGAGGATATTCAATGTTGATATGCAAACCAGAGAAGAAGTTTCCAGCTGAGAAACCAGCACGAAGTTTTTGTGCCCGCAGTTGCATCAGCTTAGTGGAGCACAATTTGAGAGGAAAATATCCGATGCAAACTGACCTTTCACCGCTCACAGCGCAGGCCCTCATCGAAGCAAATCAGTCCATTTCTTATCGAAACGAACAAAATTTCAGCGCAAATGGGCAAATTGGCAAATTTTTTTTGGGCCAGAAGTTCATTTATATCAGAAGGAAAACAATCGAAACTCGAATTCACAGGAATCGCAGGCTACTTTCTTTCCTTCATAATACTGCGTTGAGTGTTCGACCTTTCTTTAGTGGCAGCAGGGTGCCCTCACAGCAAAATATTAGTGTACCAGCAAGATTTTATTTCGACAAATTCGGATCAATCTATGTAGTCTTCAAAGATGCAGTCTATGAAGGATGGAACTGTGGAAAACTGCGAAAGAAAGGGCGGCTGCTTTTGGTCAAGCTTTGTCTTCGAGGCTTTAAAAGTACAAAAGGGCATCCGAATGACATATTTTATGGGTCTATCGTTCTTCCTTGCAGTCAAACCAGACAACTGATTATTTCAACTACAGTAGTTGTAAGATCGAGATTCAGTTTTACTAACATCATTCACATTGAAACTTTCACCGATAAAGGAACCGTAGCGCCTTCTGAAGAACTGCCCAAGATCATACATCTGTTGCATGCCAACCTGAAATGTGCTTCTATTTATTACAGTAATGTAAGTCAGTACTACAATATAAGACTACATCACTACAAAAACAAGGCCGCATTGTTCGCTGTTAGTGATCGTAATGCAACCAGGCTGAGTAGGGTATTAACTGGCATCATGGGATTCCTCCGTTTCATTCATATTTATACGAATAACAGCTCTGCTATCTTCACAGATCACAATTATTTATGCAGAGTGCTGCTCATCCTAATGTTTTATCAGTTCAGCACTGCAAAATAATTCAAACCCTTCGCGAATGATCTGCTATGTTGTTATAATGTGTCTGCAACTCACTTCGCTCAACTCTTTTAACGCCTTAAACGAATTTTGCACATCGCAGTAGTCTGCTCAAGTGTCAACGATCTGTGGTTCCTGCAATAGACGAGGGAATGGGCTCATTGCTTCGCTATGAAACTTTTCTCCGTCATCTTTCCTGAGCTATGTTATCCTTAATGGCTGTTCCATTGCTGCGAAACACAACAATTAAAACTTATAAATAATGCATAAATAATCCTAATAGCACGGTGTCATTTGTAGTTGGCTGCTTGCGGTGTGCTGAATTGTTATTTACGATTGCCCTATCAACGTCCTCGATTTGCCCGTTTCCATCACGACTGAGTGGAAACAGCGCCGCTTCAACAGCTTCTGCACATCGACCTCAGTCGCAATTACTATTTACCCCGTTCTGTGCCTTCGTAGTGCCCTTTAAGACACGTGAAACAAGCCAACAGGTACTTGAATTGTTCAATTCGCTTCACTCTCTCATTCATCACCTATTCAAATATCAAATGACAGTCTTGCCAGATAAAAGCAGACTTTCACGCGAGGTTTATTTTGTTTCTTTTAATAATAGGCTGTCAAGCCAACGAACTTAGAAGGTTTCATTATGGGCCTATATTCGTGAGGTTACTTAATGCTACACGAATAGCCGAAAAGATATGAGACTCGCAGAAAATGCTCCAACCAGAGATCACTCTGAATGCAAATAATGCAGCCTGAATTATCACCAAGCTTCTTATGAGTTTTATTACCATAAGCTGTAGGAAAAACTTTATTGTAAAGACATGTAGCTTACATTGGTCAATTGACCCCATCCTCTTGGCCAGGCGTCCTCGCCATGGGGATCATTGGGGTATGGAAGTTTTGAAGGGGCGCGATCGCCGTGTCTCCAGATTGCCTGAACGAAAACAAGGGTTCCATCAACGGCCCCATCAACCCCAAATAGAACACTCGTTAGTGATAAGAAGACCGGCAGGACGAGCATATCTAAAGAATGGAATGCCGCAGATTAAACTAGCAAATTCAGTCCTCATTCCCGCAGGTATGAACGCCTCAATTGCAAAGTTACTTGCGAAGCATCTAAAGCTCTTCAAATGAGATCGCCTTGGAGCTGATATGCGCTCCCTCGAGATTACGTTTGCAAGAGCTCAAGAGAGCTTTACCTGAAAATATGGTCGCTTCAGACAGTGCTCTGAAACTTGACTTCAAATTAATTGAAAAGGTCATTCAATCTCTGCTGATGTGCACCATCTTCGCGACTGTTCGTCATCAATTTTTGCGTTTCGTCACTTTGCCAATATCTTCCGTTTGCTTTTGTAAATCTACTCGTGATGTCATTTGCGTCGATCTGCTGTGTGCGTGATGAAGAATGCGGTGTGCTTCGTTCGGTTAGTAGCTTCAGTTTGGAAACCATTGCCGTTTGTGATCTTTCTAATACTGCCAAATTTTGATGGGATTATGAAGGTGAAAATACGCCAAAGAAAATTTGCATGCGTCTTAAGACTGACTGAGTCGCCCATTCGCAGTCATTGGGTGGGTTGGATGCTTCATAGGCGATTGGGTTGGTGATAAGTATTTGCACTTATGTAAAATATGCACATGAATCCTCTTCGCTGAAGATGAGAAACAAACATATCAGAGAAATTAGACAGATTTCACCGTTATAAAAATATACGCTTGTTGCTCGTTCGGCCAGAGAGACTGCTTTCTGTTGGAGCCATGCCTTTCGTTTTATGACACTGTGAGCAGCCGAAGTTCATTTGTCACCTCGTGTTGTAATTTGTTTAATCACTGGAATGATGGGAAATTTTGTTGGCGACCCCGCATTCTTAACAATAACGAAGTAGTTATAAGTCCAGCCCAATTTGGACCTCTCACATTTTGAACAAAAGTTAAAAGAGAAAAAATTCAATTGGCGGTCGAGGAAAAAATGAGCTATGCTAGGAACGCTTCCGACAGAACATCAAAGCACGGACGTATCTAAGAGAAATTATGCTACAATCTAGCACCCAAATATACTAGACGGCTAGCAAAATTGCTGTTTTTATCTGACGGAGAGATCGGTAGATTAAGCAATATTGCCGAGAAATATCATCTAAGAGAGAGTTTTACAACCAAAAGAAGCACAACCCTCATTCTTGGTACGCAGTTTCATTCAGAATGCGTGGTTGTTTTCCCAATGCCATTTGGAGCATTCTTGAATATAAAATTGATGTTTGGAACCGGCCGAGAAGCTCGCATCGGGTGCTCCTTATTGCCACATTCTCTTTAATAGCACCCACTTTGATGTCCCTCCAACATAGCAACTGCTGAAATTTCTCGGCCATAGAGGTGTTACTTGACAGTACTCATGGCAATGTGATGGAGTCAGCATATTTTCCTTCGCCAACTGTTTAACTACTCGACTTCTGCTTTGAAGCAACTGTGATGGAATTGAATTGTGTATTTCTTAGTCGCACTGAGAATTATGTAGAGATATGTTTAAAGAGAATGCTTAGGCGAACTCAATTTGCCTTGACCCAATTCACATAACGTTTATTAGCAGTGTGAATACTCGCACTAATATTGATCATTTTTGTATGCTGTCTGCAGAATTGAAACGACCATTCCGTGCTCAAGCTGTGAACACATGGAACACCGGTGGCATACACTAGTTGTAAAATATTATATAACGGTACCGACTACTCTGTGATCATGGTCGGTACCGAACCGTGATCACAGAGTAGTCTGGCGAGAAATACAGGAGGATAAGTTTCATTAGAAAATTTCATTAACGCTTATTTCTTCTCGTGATAAGGAATCTGCTATCAATAAACGACACAAAGGCAGATTGTCTGCAAATATCTCATTTTCGGCGTGGAACATTATAATCTTTCAATATATGATCCCAACACTATGACGAATGTGCGAAAAAACATCTAATCAAATAGGTCTGACGGCTAAACAGTTGCGTCATTAACCACTTCCCTTCCAACAGTTTAACTACTATAAGAGAGGTTCGTACAGAGCAATTTACAAGGGATTCCATCGACAAACTTTGATAATTCGATCGTTTTATCAGGTAATATGGGTCATGATGGATCAGCCAATTTGAATGAATGCGACTGAAACTAAGCATGAGAGCAGAAAAGTTTTTAGTAAAAAGTTATTGGCAGTTGAGCACGTGCTATTTTGCTGTTGCTTGTAATAACACTTTCATTCGTATGCAACGGCGAGCACCTTTCCTCCTCTTCACTGAACGATTTCTGAGGCGTGGAATGCCACTGAAAATATTCACTGCCCACTGAAGATTCTATGTTATCGTTGCTATTACAAGTTCTGCAGAGATAAAGAACAATAAATGAAACTGAAGTGATGATCAAAAAGAACGGAAGTAAGTCGCCTGAGAGACAGCGTTCGAGAGTGCTAAGAAACAGAAGAACGAAAAGGGCAACTGTACTGCAGATATTTGGATGCAACAAATGCGGCTCTTGTGTACACAACAGCGAGTGTTACGAAGATTATCAAATGCCAGCAGTTGCTTACAAATCAATGCGCGAACGTACTGATCCTGGAAATTTTGTTCGCCAACTTGAATTAAAAGAAGCTGTTCGACTCGAGAACGTTTTGGGAAGCCTTTAGCCGCCTTACGCACATTGGTTACTTCTGATTTATGACATTTGTCTCATGACTTTGGCGCTCCTTTAACATAGCTCGCTCGATATTGTTCGGCCTTTTCGATTTTGAAGGTGACATGTTGGCTTTGCATTTTTTGCCTTGAAAAGTTTGAAAACGCATCATGCTGGATGGCATGTCGAGAAGCAAAAGCTATGGCTTCGAGAAATACCTAGCCGATTGGCAATTATTGCCTATGCATAAAATCGATATTGATTCGGAGGGTGCTGAAAAGAATTTCAATGGTTCAAATCAAACAACAGAGCGCATGGGCATTAAGACAAAATCAATACAGATATTGTCAGTGAGTTATCGAACCGCTTTGCAGTGTTGACATAGCCACATGACGTGCACTTTGCGAAGGCAATGAACAGCAATGATAGGTGAGAGGCGAAGCCTCATTTTGAGCCGATTAAGGGAAAAATGTTGATTGGTGGGTAGTTAGGAAGTCGCTCAGTTCTTCAGAGGGCATTCTTGAAAGAAAGGGAAGCAATTTGGTAATTAAGTGATCGCTTTATCACTGATGTCAATGATTCTTGAAGAGAGAATAGAAGGTTCGTGATTCGATACTAAGCTGTTTGTCACTCTCTTATAACTAGACGTTCATATAAGGAAGTTCACATTCTCTTCAGAGAATTTAGTCCTGGAGGGTTGTTGCCTTCTAGTCGATAGATTACTCTATATCATAATATATGTTAACTCAGTGAAAGCAAAATATCTCATTCCTAGCAACTGCTATACTATACCGTTAAAGACTTAGTGCTGACAAGGAAGTGAGTAATATAATCAGTCGATTATGTGGTTGCGTTTGCCTTACCTGTGTGTATATACATGCGTACGTGCGTGTAGAATTGAGTGGCAAAAAATCCTGTACTAGTGCACATTACATACCTTCATTGAGTAAGCGTATATGGATTCTTTAGCCAATAACTTTTGGAGATTTTTAAATCATTGATAACAATAGCATACGAATATTATAACACATCGTTAAGCATTTTTCTTTTCACTCTTGTCACAAAGGCAACCGTACTTTTGTAGTGCTGCCGTTTCAGGAGGTAACATATCACCGGTACCATCAAATTAAGAATCACTGGTGTCGTGTGTGCGAGTGTGTGACTCCACTTCCGCAAAGAAATATAAATTCTCTGATGCTATTGCTTAAATCCTCCTCTCAGTTGTAGGCTATCCATTGGAATGCCTATCTAGAGATTATATATATGCGGAAGTGGAGTGCGTCATAAATTCCGTGTTCTGCACAAAGAATTTCCTCCAAGCAATACTCTTCTCTATAATGTATCATCGTGATCACTGGTAATCGAATATTAAATAAGATATTTTGGTGCTACATGCTTCAGCATTGCGACATCTATTCATCTCATATTAAGCTTTGGATACGTCAAAGATGAGTGCTGATTAACATCCTAGGCTATCGTGTAGTGGACTGAGCACACTGAAAAAAATGGCGCACCAACAGCGACTTACTGAGCTGAATGCTGTCCGGAACATAGCCACGAATGCCCCAACATCACATGACGTTGCTACGCGCTTCCGAACGCTGCGCATGACGCTGTGCGACGTGTTGCATAAGTGCAACATGGCCACCTTGTTCTCAAGTTTATATATGCGCCTTTCTCAGAAACACTTTCATTTCGCGATTATGCTAAGGCTGTAAAATTTGATAATATGATCTCGAGGGCATTTCGAAGGCAATTCAATTCCTAATGACAGTCTTCTAGATGAGTTTCGCAGACGTATTTGTGTTCTCAAATCCATCCACCTCGACATTTCGTTATGCTCATTCATGATTTCTTTAAGCGGACTTTAGTATACTGAAGTGCGAGAGCAAATATCGCGTTTCAGCTTCTTCAAAAGCCTTTCCTTTGGTATTGAATGCTTTTTTTGGGTTCAAGAAACGTGCTTTAAAATGTGGTCAGTAGTGCTCTATAGTTATGAAACGACCATTGCAAAAATGCTTTCAAAAGCGCATTGATATAACGCCAAGAAAACGAACATGTAAAGAGCGTCAAAGATCCTCGAATTCATCACTGGCGAGTTTATCCAGCATATAATGAATATTCTTCATTCTTTCTCTTCATATCCCAACCGCTCGCAGAAGCGTTTAACAAAAAATTCATCTTTCTGGCCCTAACTGATGCCTGCATATTTTTCTCCTTCATCTATTTATAACCTCAATGAGGAGGCTAAAAAGGTGATTTCACGCTTTAAATATGCGACGGCCCTAATGAGTTTCTAATTTTCTGAACATACCAAAACTCAAAAATATACCCCATGAACAGTTACTTTCGAGTTCCTATAGCCGTACTTCTCGTTCTGTGCAACATACAAATGAATCGAGTGTGAGGAGAAGAAGAGATAAAGTCAGTGGTAAACGGAAAAGCACTGCAATACTTCAATTTGACGGCACATCACTGCTTTTGGTTCCACCATCCTTCTTCATGTAATTTGTTGAAGAGTAATGTATGATGATGCCAAACGCGGCATTAGGTCCTTGTATGTGGATGATCCCCCTTTCATGAATATAATTTTGTAAAAGCGGTTTCCACTCCACAAGAAATTCGTTTCATCGTCGTCCAGGAGAAACGCCCAAGATAAATCCTCTGCCTCAACTCCACTAATTTCCTCCGAAATTGTCAAATTTCAATGAGAGCATCATTTGCGACAGATTGAACCCAAATTTGGCAAACCATGGATGACTTTAGAACAATGGAATTTTATTAACTCTAGGTGCAGATGTGGGTGAATGTGGTGTTGTGTGCTATCAGATGACCGAAATTATGTAGCTCGAGACGGTGCAAGTAAATGCGCGCCTCTACTCGTTTTTCCCTCAGCGCTTTTATTGATACTTTCGGGTTCGCACATCGCTGAATCAAGCAGCTCTCGCAAACGCCTCATGTGGATAAAACGATGAAGCATTCAAGCAGTGGTCAGTAAGCAGTTGTTGTATTGAAGCACCATACCTCTATTCTGGTGCATCCAGTATCATATTCATTATAGTTTTACTCTTTTCAAAGGTTTAGAAACAGCTGTTTGGAACAAAATTTGGAGGCAAATCAAAATTTCTTGGAGTCATTTCTCATTTCAGAATTTAGGCTACTAATTTACTGCATGTGCTGCCACATGCATTGAGCACGATTCACGGAACTTCGGATTAAACACTGTAAAATCTACTTAAGATTGCTAAACACGTCATGCTGGCATAGTTGAAAGAAGGATTTAGAAGAAAACTGCTACCTGAAATCTTTAAATTGGCCTCCATAAGATTTCGGCAAAATGAAGAATACTGATTCCACAAATTCACTGCGCAAGTGTGAGCGAAGTGAATGGAAGGAGAGGACTGCCGGCTTCAAGCTCTTCCAATGCTGCGCGGAATCCCCGCAACATTGCCTAAGCGCTCAATATGGCACGATAGGCTACAGACGAAGGCAGATACACATAAAGACGAAAGGGACTGCGAATCTCGCTCGCTAAACTTCATCTCCTTGAGTTTCCCGAGCGTAGGTGGTACAAACGATTTGCTAGGCAATTGTTACACTTATGGTCCCTCCTCAAATTCAAAACGACCAGTTCAAAGCTGCATGCTCTCTCATTACCACATGGAAGTCAAAAGTCAAAGAAACCACTGAAGAAGGTAATGAAGTTTTAACTCATAGTGGAATCCTACAGTAGTACAATGTAGTCAGCAAACGGAAAAGCCGATAAAAGATGCTAGATGACGAGCATTTCCCCGCTTCTCTCACGAGGCAATGGATCGACGTCGAGGAAGGTGACCTGTGGCCTTCCACTCTCACCGCTCGGTCATTTGTGCTCAACTCAATTCGCTGCTCAGTGAGCAATAATACAGACTATAACATCGCTAGACGGTATTTCGAACGAAAGAGGGAAAGAGGCGAAGCAGAGACCAACGGTTCAAGTTAGAGCAAAAGCGCACCTTGTAAGCGCCAAGCGAGTGCTTTCTTCGTTGGGTCATATATATCATCGAACTTAGAGAACTAGCATTTAGGTAATGCATAGAGCAAAAGCTATTTACATCGTTGCAGTGGTCCCCTTTTCGCATAGACTCCACTGAATTTTTCACCAATTGTCGAAGCGCCTTCATCTTAAACTCTTTTATTTTCAGTAGAGCCATTCACAATAACAGACTTCACAGGGTTCAACTCTGCAACGACAAAGTCATTTGCGATAAACGAGTTATGGTTATGTCGGCAGAAATGACCGACACTCTAGAGTCGACCATATCCATCGTGAATATTCGCAGCACTTTAGAGCAATCGATCGATGATGGAAAGCTATGAAATATTGCGGTATTTATTTGGAGCAACAATATAAGGTTTGCCTTGCACTATGTTCGAGATTTTCATTTGCAGCCAACGTTGGTCAATCATTGTCTCCACAAATGACATCTCGTTTTATGGAAAATAATGAAGTCGTGACAGCGATTTGTACGATATATTGTTGAACTGAGGGCGAGTTGCTTTGTAGAATATACTTTGATGTTGATCTTTTTGCGCTTTTTGGCATCTGAATTTATCTTGAAGTGTAAACCGATATGTGATGGCAATGCGAATGCAGCGGTTGATGCGCACTGAGCCTGAAATTTGATTGCCGAGGTTTTCTCATGATGCCTTCATTATTTGGAACAAATCTAAATTGCACTGCTTATTTTGCTGAACAGCTTTCAATCAGAGTGGATAATTTAGCTGAGTTTGAGATATTCCTTGATGCTATAGAGCATTAAGTGAAACAACTGCAGTGGTATTCCCTTTTCGGGTATTCAATGCTCTTCTACTAATCTTCTGTTAATTCACAAATTTTATTCGATAGCGATTGCAACAAATTTTCAAGATTGCATCTCAGAAGTGTTTTCATCGGCTGATTTGCAGTCTTGTAGTGCATTTCCTTCCTTACTTATGCCTCATTCAATCTGCAGTAGCAAGTCTAATTTGCGATCACTTTGAAAAGTTTCGGAGAGCAATTTCAATATGAAATGCTGTCGATTGTTTGGTTTAGTATGTCGCCATCATTCCTTGAAAGTGCCTTACTACTGATGCGTTTTTAATGAGAGGTTTTACTAATTTATGGGCAGGTATCTGGGAGATTCATCATCTTTCAAGAGCACTACTAACTTGTACGACCTACCCTGCACCACTTCTCCTTCAAGATTTTCATTCTAGCCCCATTACCTGGAATTGCCACTTTCATGAACAGAAGCTTCTTACTGTGTACGAAATATCAACGATGTTATAACTTGTTTATGTATGGCGGCTTGAGGGCTAATAAGACTAATGCCTGGTTGGTCACATGCTCTCAGCAAATTTCGAACTACCGTTACGAATGAGGGTGTTTAACGGAGAACGAATTGCTACGCGCTTGCATAGTCGTTCAGTTTGAAGTCGATAAGGCAGAGTTCGTCGGTTGTTCAGTTCCGGCTTCATAGAAGGCGAGAGCATCGATTGCTCGTCGATGCATGTGACGTGCAGATGGGATGCCGACATGACTTTTTTCTGCGAACGTCTGAGTAGGACGAAGATTCGAACAGCTGTGTTTAAGATGTAAAGTGACACCTGCTTCTGTTTCGTTACTTTCAAATGTCTATTTCAGATTCTCTTATAAAAGCTCCACTCTATTATTTCTGCCTTCATTGCTCCAAAATAATACAACTCCATAAATGTAATAGTAGTCACCATCTCCTTAATAAGATGTGCTCTCAGCATAGTTCTGTAGTTTTTTCTTGCAACGGCTGCTTATGCACGATGTGTATAAACTGACAATATTCCTCTCGCAGATATAAACTCCCCTTCGATAGATCATATGAGAGAGTTTCAGTTATTCTGTGATGCTAATTTTGAACACTTTAATGCAAAGTGATGATAATATTCTTGTTCGTAAACTTCATCTGCATCTTCTGAGTGAGCAATCCAATGAATACGCAAATCCATTAGAAATGCAAAGCAAAAATTGATCGGTTTATCTGCCTTCTGAAGGTGGAAGTTACAGATTATCCTCCAATTGCATCTTCTAGCTAATGAGGGAAATAGCACACATGCTCGATAGCATCCAACTATAGAGCCCACAAGTAGGGTGACAACTGCTTATGCAAAAGTATGCTTGGTGACATGCTTCTTTATTGCACCTGAATTACTCATTCACCTTTGATCGGTTAATAAGAACTACTCAGGCATTCCATGAACATCTGTCACTTAGTGCCCATAATATTTCTATCAACACAGAACCGATCAGGGGGTCATTACGCTACGACGCTTGCATAACAATTGCGAGCTTCAGTTTTCAAAACGCTGTGTTCTCGAAATACTTTCTGTATAAGATTTTTCTTGGGTGGTGATGAGCCAAATGAACACGGATGAGTAAAGGTGGGGAATGTATGAACAACAGCTGAGGAAAGAGAGGGGGAGGGATGTGGAGAAAAGAGGAGGAAGAGGTAGGAGGAGGGGGTTGAGTACAAGGAGGGGGGGGGGGATAGAGAAGAGATGGAGAAGGATAATTTGCAAACGAATTAACTCCGAAATCGTGCGGACATATTTGCCTCGCGATTCTTCAAATATATAAGCTCATTTGCATCGAAATCATCAAAATTCTTCACGAACTTCGATGAATCAGTGCACAGCTGTTCAACCACACAGGCGAAATATCTACAGTGGAATATAATACGACAGTGGCTCTTCCTTTCTTTTATTCAACAGCCTTCCTTCATCGCAAGCAAAAGGGGGCTTTGAAGGGTGTTACAATACGGAAAGAACACATTAAAGCAATCGACGAACACCTCCCTCCCCCCCCCCCCTCCCCCCCCCCCTATCTTGACATCTATTCAATTCAAACGAATAGAAAAGCGTACCACAGCTGCAGATAAAATTTCGGCTTCGCATCCCATATGACTTGCCAATCAGCCTTGTAGATTTAAGGCGCAATACGATGGGATCATGCTTCAACCGACTCGACGACCGACATAATCTTTCGTAAAAATTTCGTTTTCTACGGCCCATTCATATAAACAAATTATTGAATGGCAAAAAATGCATTCATCTCGTCCCCATATTTGATGCTTATAACCCCACCCCTCCCCCTCTCCACAAAGCTGGCTGATCAGCGTAATAGATCACGTTTCTAACCACTGCACGGTGTGGTGCACACCACGTTTACCGAAACTGCTAGCTCTAGACTTAGTGTTGTTTCCTGAGTTAAACAAGAGAGACGAAGTACACAAATGAGTGCACAGACACTTGCCATAACGCACTTTGAAAGTACGGCAGCGAACGAGCGCCTGAAGGTGCAACTGCCACGGTGCGCAACTTTTGCCAGTGGCCATTAATTCAGCCGATTGCAAGAGGATTCAGAAATCAAAAAGCCGATATTGCAATCCCCGCGTGCCTTTCAACCCCCGACCGATAGCTTGCGTAAGTTCTCCAAAGACAATACACCTGCTAAGCATTGCAGATTGTGCTTAGAACTGAATTAAAAATGCAATAGCAGTTTTAAGTGTCAAGAAGATGCGATCCATCCTACATTATGTGAACACATCAAATGTTTCAAAAAGGGTGCAAAAACAATGGCATGGAAAACCCCATTGTGTGAACCAGACCTGAGCAAACTGCCGCGCTGTTTGCTGTTCATGCTAAGGTGCATTGTCGTTTCAACTTGGTGTCCAATATGCATAAAGCACTAAAATATCTTTATTGCGCACACTTCAAATTATTGTACAGATCGACAAAATTCTTAATGCAATTTAGAGATTTGATGTAATGCGACATTAAACGAAAGTGTTCATTGAGATCAAGTGAATACCAAAAGTAGCCGAATGAAGAGTCAGCGGCGATTCGTGCTGATTCGATGGTCTGGAACTAATCGAGAGAGATTCCTTTTCGGTTCATGAAAGACGCTGTCATTTGCGAACGTGACGCAGATTCTTGCCTTCGTTGTCACTAGCGATCACAAATTCGTCATGCTTGCTATCCATGATGTTGACGCGTCGCATACCCATTGATCGACCAAGAATGCTTTTCTTAGGCTGAAATTAGTGGCCGTATAAGTTGCGGTTTGCTGGGGCACAACTGCAAATGACTTTTTCAAGTGTTGTATCGAGTGCTATATTCCAAACTTAAGGACGTCATCGTACTAAATACGATGCATTCGAATTTCTATCTGCAATTGCAAAAGTTTGTGCGACTACCTACATTGCGACAAATATTTGCAGCTGAAATTTTTGCACAAAGTTTGCTGTGTAAGCTTGGGAGGAGCATTAGAAGGTGAAACAAATCACAGAAGAAAGCGTAGGAAGGTTTGGCGCAACTGTCGCGCGACTCTGGAACTTCTCACTGATTAATGATTGAGCTTAAACGAGTTTTGAAGCGATTTGCCTGAGCGCACTCAAATGGATCGATTGCTTACCTATGAGAGCTAAAAAAGGAAAATCTTGCTCCAGGTTTTCAGGTGAAATAAACCCCACTTCTCCTGCTTACTGGATACACCACTTCAGCAAAACGTTTAGTGTCTAGAAACCGTTCAACAAAGGGTAGAATGAAAAACGATCAGCAAACCATGACTGGATTGTTTCTAAGTTTGGCACGCTCTCTCGCCGCAATTTCTCGCACATCGCTGTTCATGGCAACAGATGGCGCCTGAGCTGATGATGCAGCAAGGGCCGACTGCACCCAGTGCTTCGCCTCCATCGTGTCAGGCCTCTCGACCACCGACGTGACATAGCGTTGCTTCTGCAGACTCTTCAGCAGCAGCTGCCTGCAGACGTCCTTGTCGGTGACAGGTGTGCCGTCAATGTCAATCAAGTGGTCGCCAATCTGCAGCTGCTGTGCTGCCAACGAATTCGGGTCGCATCTCGAAACCAGCACTCGATTTTGGTAGTGCTTGATGCCAAGACCTAACTTGGGGCCACCCGGCTTCCAGTCGAGTCGCATCATCTGAAGACCAATTTTATCAGGAACTGCGAATGGCTCAACCTGACCTTATCTAATAGATGACAGTGTCTACACTTCTTTTGGAAAAGCAGTTGATACGTTATAGTTTCAGCCATCCGTTGCAAAATAGTATCCCTTTATGAGATTACGTCTCCTCAGCGACAAATTCTTTTTAAAGCAATCCATTGAAGCATACCAGGTAGCAAAATCCGTCGCGACGAGTGATATATCTGGCACGATCGGCAGGTATGTTAACTCGAGCCGCTAGCTCTTCTGCTTTCTTCTCGTCACGAATAATCAAAAGGGCAGCGGCAGGGGGCGCATAGCGTAGAAGTTGGAAAAAATGGTTTGTGTCGTGAATTGCCTGATCATTCACTTTCAGTATTTGATCCCCAACCTGAATTGCTGACGATGAGTTGAGGCAGCTGCACATGGATATGTAAGCATTGGGCAGCACCACAAATCTTATGTGGGCTTGATTTGAGCATTTCTGACCGACCATTGCATAAGCTACTCGACGGATGGCTGATGCAACAATCCCTTCTCTTCTTCGTCTGCTTCTATAATTCACTTCTTCAGCGCCGTTTTATATAGGAACGCTGTCTGTTGCTCCAGCCACTTTAATATTGCTAGTTATTTTGTCTTTTGAACATATTGAGGTTAAAGTCGGAACTCTATTCAGAAACTGAATTAGAAAAAATTTTGATCAGCCACTGGTTATACTTACGATACCCGGATTAAATCCACCCGCCTCTTCCTCGCAGAACTGGACGGGCAATAGAGGTCAGCCAGGGCGTCTGGCTAACTGTGGTTCTGGTCTTCAGTATCAGACAGAGCGATGTGCTTACCGGAGCATTTATCTGTCGCATCATATGCAACATGTGCTCACCATCGGCGCAACACAACTAGACTGTCCCTTCCAGGCGACGCCTTGGTCGATCAAGGTGAAGGAGACAATGAGCGTTCGCTGACCCAGAGGGAATTTGGGAACGAGGGAGGAGATGACGATGACTAATTATGCTTGTGGCCACTGCCGAAGAAGAGAATTTTCGAAGAGCTATCTCTAATGTTCATAAACGGGTCAAGATGTCTTCATACAATTCCACTGAGAATTCCTCTCGGTGTTTTCATCATCTGAATATTTTCTCAGAAAAACGGCGACCACGACTAAATTGCTGTGAAGTTAAGTAACAGCTCGAGGTCAGTTTTGCGGATTGAATCCGTCTGAAAGCATGAACTTTGATGCCACACTTTGAGATCTTGGCCTTTGCAATGATCAAAAATGTACACAATCCGTTGCTTAAACCATTTTGGTAAAGTGTTTCACGAAATTCACTTGATCATAGTTTCACGCGATTGGTTATTTTGCTGGAATGAGTGACTCAGCACAACTATATACGGAATATCTGGACGGACCAAGCACTTCTTTCCACAGCGCTTCCCTATAATATAAATCGAGGTGAGTAGAAGAGAGCTGCACCAACCATGAGTTTCCCTTCGGCGAGGGTGCCCGCTTGCACCTTCACAACAATGAGCTTATCGTTTGGCACCGCACCCAGTGGTTCGCCCTCCTCCATCGGGATCACGACTGTCAGTTGCTTTGCCGTACTGCTATCCGCCATCGTCCAACCAGCCTCCTGGTGTTTACCGCCCCCCAAACAAGTCAAAAACTGAACTGAACGACTGACTCCGACACCCTTTATTTTTATACTTACTCTTTAAACAAATTTCTTGAGAGCAATTTAGCGATCCGCTAATGTAAAGTTCGAGAACGGTTTCGCGGATTTATTGTCTACAGTGTCCCGATGCTCAATAAGCTGTTTGAATGGAAACAAAAGATAGTAGTTAAAGGAAAAGATAGTGAGAAACACCTGAAACCCAAATTAATTCAGGCATATGGACTAGCTTCCTCTGCTTTGTCAAAAAAATGATATAGTCAGATGCTTTTCTGTATCAGCATTTAACCTCTTATCATTCAAGTTAACCTCACTCTGAGTTGAAAGATGGTTCTGTTTGAACGAGCGAATGATTGCAAAGAGTTCTTCTCAAAGCTCGAACTGAGCACTCTTCCACTGTCTGCAAGTAGCACTGGCTATTAATTCTGTTCAAATGATGCAACGATGCACGAAATTCACTGAAAGACAAAGCATTGCCATTCGCTTTGAATTGTCGTTTGCGATGTATGAACATACACCGAATGCCAATTTCGGTTCGGCTGGTCTTGTGTCATCTTAGTAATCAAATTAATGAAATTTCTCATCTCTGCAGGATTCCGGCCGCTAATTCACCCTTCCGTCCAATCAAACATGGTAGTTATCCTTCGCAGTTGCTTAATTGTGAAGTGATTTTGGGATATTCAGTTAAAGTAGCTCATTGCTCCAACAGCCGCTCAATTTCTCCGCTATACAACGAGATCGCTCGAAATCTTCCAATATCCAAAAGATCAAAGTTGAATTTGAATACCACTTTTCTACCTCTTTTAGACTCCACTGTTCTCGGACACTCCATTCTCGAACACAGCCGACTTTTGCGATCTGTTTTGTCCATAATAGATGCCACGTTGAAGTGGGCTATAATTTGCGATTTGAAGAATATCCATCTGTGAATGAGGATTGTATTTGTTAACTGAGATTAGCAAATGCATGCTATTTATTGGGACGAACAGCAATCCACAGTTATTAAGTACTGAACAATGAACGCATAACAACAATGGGCAGTGAGATCATTACAACACAATTTTGAGGGATGCAGGCTTCATCGCATGCTCTTGAAGTTTCGATTTGGTTGCCTCGTTTATTGGATTGCCACTTAGCGTGAGCTGCATGAGGTTTGGAAGAGATGAATATAACCTGTCGACATCAATCACTGCAAGCAAAAACCGTCAACTGTGAACCATGAGCAAACAAGCAATTCAACTTGTTTGATCAATTTCGGTGAATACGGTGTGCAGAGAATACATCTGTATGATACAAACACTCATTCCATTGGTCTATTGATGAGGTGAATGGATGACTGATCAGCAAACCTCTGCAGATCTCACGATAGGTAAATCGTTGAGAAACAAATTAACGCAAGTTTGAAAATTTTGAATATTCGAACTTGCGGTAGGGTTTTGAATATTCAAAGGCACACATCCAACGTCCGAACACTTTTTCACTCATCAATCGTGTCTATTCGTATGATCACAATATCAGAAGCAACTTCAAACTGGCACTGGCATATGCCTCTGCAAACATCAAACGAGAGAAACCACTTTTGTTTTCTCAAAAAGAGAATTTGTTTTAAATGCTGCAAACGGAAGCAACGAAAAGCCTTCCACAACGTTTCACCCTCTGTCAGCATCATTAAGTAACGACATACATCGGAGTAACTCAGAATAAAGCATGGGTACCCATATTCCCTTTGTTGTCCAGGTATGCTGTAATTACTGGGAAAATATCGTCGAACATCGTACAAGAGCCATACCTTCAATATGGTTGCCGCTAATGTCCAGAAAAGAGAGATTCTTCATACTGTATATAGCTATCGGAAAGGAAGAAAGTTTGTTGTTGGCGAGGTTCATGCCCTTCATTCTGGTCCAGTCTGCCATCTCCTCTGGGAATTCCTCAATCTTGTTTCCTTCTACATTGAACACTGAAAGGGTTGTTATGACGTCAAGTGTTATCGAAGTTGAGCGAAAATCTATCAATTCGTCAAGGAAAGCGACTGAGCATAATGTCCTTCATCACTATCCTGCTCTAAATATTTTGTTTGCTTGCTACAGTGATGCCTGTTTGATCCAAACGAGCTCAAAGATTAATTCCGCCAACAACAAAGAGATCATTACTAGAGATGAAATGTAGTGATCTGTGACTGTACCACAATTTCACACCTTCTTTTAAATGCTGTACCATTTCACATATTCCATAACGAGCCAAACTTTTTTATGCAAGCATTCAGCATCACTTACTGATCATATTATTGAATCGTTCCACGAGCTTCTTCGGTAGCTTCTTGAGATTATTGTTTCGCAAGTTGCACTTATTTATTTCGTACCCTTTCAGGACAAGATAGATGGCATCCGCAATATACATTAAGCCACAGTCCGATAAATCTGTAATTCATTCAGTCATCACCTTGTATTACTACACGGAGATTGCTGTTGTGAGCAGATACGGCTGCTAAATCGGCGACGATGACAGATGCAAAGCGGAAGTTGACTTCCTTCTTCGACACCGTCTTGTCAAACCGTTTCACGACGTAGCTGGCTCCCAGTTCTCTACAAAAGACGTCCTAAGGCTTTATCATTCGAAGGTTAATCGTTCGAAAGGACAGTGAACCGTTCTAGACAACAGCAAAATTTGCATAAACAATAGCGAGGCCCATTTTGTGAGATAATTGATCTAAATAAAAGCCTGATAACGGAATAGAATGAGTCAGACGTCGAATTTCGAGTGATGCACCTCAAGTTTCTGCCCATATTTCACCGAATGAAGCCACGAAAGGCATATAGGTAGTTTCAGCCAGAAAGTGAGCACATAACTCAAACACCCCAGTGCACAATCACTTGATCACTTGATCACTTGATTGACCGGACTGTCGAACGTCGATGACGCTGCCGGTCACAATGCGCTTCCATTAGGGCACCGAGGCCCGTGGTTTTGCATTGTTGTAGCCAATAAATGACGCCACCCCGCTGGCCAGGCGAGCAGGCCACTTATATATATGTATATATATATACATATATNGAGTTGTGACCATTTTTTAAGTGTTGCACCCTGATGAATTTCGCCTTCGGTTGGTTCACGCCTGCTTATTCTGCATATTCGCAGGCGACCGTCATATCTGACGGTCCTTCGCGACCCTTCCACCGCATCGAGCTGAGCGGTAGGAAACCGACCGCTCAGTAGCCGCCCAACGACACCGACAACCCAGTGCACAATAGTGGTTAGTAATCTCTGTTTTCAAGTAGGGCCTTATCCTGAATAATTTTGGAACGCTAAAAAATCAATGAACGGAAAGAAGTATGGCAAACCCTAAATCAAGAGGAAAGATCGGATTTGAGGACACCTGAAGTAAGCTAGATCTAGGAATTCAAGCATAACTGACCTAGGTATCCACTCGCCTTTGCTGCCTCGCACCTGTGCATCACCTGCGTGACACCTTTGCCTGCTGCCGAGGTCATCCTCTGAAAACAGTGCGCAGTGAAAACAACTGAGTGAAGAAGTTGCTTTAAAATGCGTTTCTGAAGTGCCGAAAGATCAAACAAGAGGACTTCACGGATCATTCGCACCGCCATTTTTGGAAAACACTTCTCTAGTACAACGCTATAGACCACAGTGAACCTTGCCCTTATGTTGCGCCTTGTGAATTAAGAGTCGTTTATAAAACTAACATCTCGGATGCGGAGTGGTGATCGCTGGTTATGCTGCAAACGGTGCGGTTAAGAGCTTAATCACTGTAGCAACCCATGCCCGCACTAGAAGAAACAACTATATGTGTAAAATTTACAAAATTAGTATGGGACAGAGATCAGTGAGATACCGTGCGACTCAATTGCTCAACCTGCACAGCCAACGTGATCTTTGAATTGAAGGTTTTAATGCGACGTAGAGGCAAACAATTGCCTATTGTCCCGTGATCACGGAATAAATGAATAAATCAATCAAAAAATAAAAAATAAAATTGGTGGTCACGATTAGAGAGACACTACAGGGCATATGCTGAGTATGATCATGAGATGTTGCTTGAAATTGTTGCAAATCACTTCAGTGGAACCAATATGCTAGAGATTGGACAGCCTTGTGCTTTCACGACTTTTTTGCTGTAGAGCATCGCATTCGCCTCTATGTCTGGCGCATATTTTCTTCAGGAGAAGTTCACGCTCATGAGCGACTTATTCGTGTTTCTTCATAGCTCGCTCAGAAGAAGCAATCTATTAAACAGATTCTCTCCAATACTAACTGTATTCAGGAGAATCTACCAGGAATATAGATGAAGGCAACTTGGTCAAATAAACGATCATCGGTTATTGCTCGAAGCATCGGTGACATTTGGCATGCGGAACAAACCAGTTCAAAATTCATGATTCTTCTGTCCAATGCAAGGCTGCGCTCAAATGCGCAAATTCGGATGACAAAATTCCCAAAACGAAAGTTCATTCCAGAGCATGTAATTCAATGGTAAAAGTTGGACATGATCAACTAAAAGTTGTCGGTAGAGGCGAACAAGTAATGCAGTGCATGAGGTCACTGCAGCACCGGTCAATTGCGGTCTTAATGAAATCGCTCTGTGCACTCGCTCTATGTGTTTCACAGCCTTGAGAAACGCATTCGAACAAGTGAAGAGAAACGACCGGTGATCTGATATCAACTGCTTACGATGTAGCGCTTTATAACTTCAGTGGCTCCATCTATAACTTCACTGCTGCCAGCTGTGTTCCAGCAAACCTACTCCCCGTATAGATCCCTCGCTCTATTGATCGATTTCCCCAGCAACAGCAACGTTCTCATCGATGCTAAAGAAAAAGCATTGCCATTGCAACTGGCAGCTGACAAATTCGACGACAACCAAATGTGTCTTCACATCGAGCCGATGAATGGATTAGTCAGTCAAAACGTCGGCAAATAGTTGCAGAAGTATGTTGTAGTAGATGAGAACTGCTTGATGACAACGGCTTCGCCTTTTACTATATTTCGAAATATAAGCCGTCATTGCTCTTTCCTCGCCCTCAGCGTGCAAAAAAGGTTTGAGAATCACCGGCTTCCATAAACGAAGTTTCTAGCAAATTGACTGCCCTTGCATCAGATGTCCAATTATTCGACCCCAGTGGCAACTTTAACGAAAATTGCCACATTATAGTGGATATGACTGTGCAGCAACAACATAAAAAGGGGTCATTTCAGAATAACCTACGATAACGCGATAAGCCCTCAGCTGTACCCTTGGATCACTCGCAAACTGGCGCTACGCAGCCTTTCTCATCTATTAAATAAATGAATAAATGCTGCTAGTGCCCCTCAGAAATCATAGTCGTATGGTTGCATGTGTGTGCATCTCTAACTCAGCCAGAAGTATCACGACCAGTGGCAAACAATATGATAATATATCAGAAGACAGAGAAATCCTACAATCAGCTGCAAATCGCGGTGAACGAAAGTAGAGAACAATGAAAGATTCAAGAGAACTGGCTTCACCTCGGCGAGCCTTGCGAACGTCAGTGCCCTCCGTTAGTGGGCAGCGCTCGGTTAACACGCGGCAAACAGCCGCCTTCAAGAACTGTAGCGCACGTTGAGGTGCATCTCTGAGTGGCGAGTTCTTGCTCCTTTCCTTACACTTCGAGCGTACGCTCCGAATGCAGTGCAGTTTTTTGGATGCTTTTGCATCGGCAAATTACGTTGCATCTCGATGGGCCCTTGCAATTTCTGTTTTTTGATGTTTAGTAACTGTTGCAATTCAGCTAATCGAACTGAATCTTGAGCATATACATTCTTGGTCACATTCGCTTTATCTAAGGTGATGAGCAATTGCAAACATTCAAAGAGCCAAATAAATATTACTTCTTTCCATCCTATACAAATGCCATACGAGATTCACTTCCTCCCTCCTACGTCTTCAAATTGTCAATAGAGCGTTTGAGTGGGATCTCTTTTGCTAGAAAATTATCTGCAGAAATGTGAAGTACATTGTGCACATGCAGTGGCAGTCATTCTACAAACTACACCCAACACCTTAAGCCCCTTCGGCCAAAGATCACATGAAGTTATTATTGCTGTTGACTGTTGGTGCAGTCTTGTGAACGTGCAACATCGAACCGCCCGGTGAACATAAACTCCTGTAGGGAGTTCATTTACTTGACAGAGTAGTAGTTGAGCTCAACGAAGGTGTTCATATNCAGTGGTTGAGCTCATTTACTTGACAGAGTAGTGGTTGAGCTCAACGAAGGTGTTCATATATTGTGAGGAAGGATCTCCATGCCCATCACAATCGATTGCTTCTCACATGTCACCAATTGCTTTTCTTTATGGAACGAATTTATTTTGATCATCCTCGCTCTATAATAATTCACGAAATAAGTTTATTTGAGGTACAAGTTCACCTGAGACACACAAAAATGATAACGACATCTAGAAAACCGTTGAAACATAAGTCACTTGCTGTCGACTTGCAGAAACGCTTCCCGAAATTTGTTCATAGTCGGCGTCATTCGAGCCGTACATCCCATGCACCGGCGATTCGTTCCCACCTCGCTCTGCCACCGTATTAAAATCTGAAAATTGTTCAGCCAACTGCGACTAAGTGTGCCATCCTTCATTACAGGGCACCATGTGGTCAACGCTAGTGTCTAACGGACGATGGTAGGAGCATACATAGGTATCCAGCTTGGCGAAGTGATGTTGTGCTTGATATTACGTGTGATTCCTTACTGGGAGATGTGACATCACAAAACTCTGACCAATACCGCGTCAACTTCGATGAGCGGTGATGCAAGCTCACTCTTAATCCATCGCTGGTATCCACCTCCACTTTACTGAATCGAACAGAGATGATTGCGAAACTGGCAGTTTCCTTCTGCTTCCAAATCAACACGGAAATAAACATTTGTGACTGTGAAGAATATTTATAATTATGGAGAGAAATATTTGCATTTATTTCTTTGTTAACCAATCTTAATGCACGAAAGACGGCCGCTGTACCAAAACCAGCTGCTTTTCACTTGTGCAAAGTGGCTTGATCAGCTTCAACTATACCGAAACGAGAAAGCATTTCTTTATGAAGAGTCGAGAAGAACTGGAAGAAAGGAAGCGGAAACATTAATTAACGGCCTATTAATGACGGCAAGAGTATTGACACGCCAACTGAATAAGCAACCCAACTCAACACGCGGCACAAGTAAAAGTATACTTAGACAGACAGCTGGCACGTTGTTGTGGGAACGGCAATACAGAGCACCGCTCAGTTAGAGCCTGCTCTCCCATACAAACTTCGCACCTCCCGAAAAACTGCTGTCAAGCCCAATCTCTGTGCAAGCACAGTTCCTAGTGCCTGCCCTAAATTTGGCAGCTAAATGTTGCCTACACATCGACACTTCGTTCGCCCTATATATGATGTACACAATAGTGCTATACGCCGTCAAAACGGCATGGTCGAGTGGTTGTCGACGTAGCATATGCACAGATAGCTGTCCTTTCGGCTGCCCACATCACTGATGGCCATCACGACCTACTGTTCGTCCCCTTAACTTTAGTCAATTTCACCGGCTGTCTATTTTACTGGCTGTTTCACTTGCTGTCCTCATGTTCTTCCCTTCCTTTCATCTGTTCTCCCTTATGTACTTTTTTTGTTAGTGAAATCCGTCATCAACTTCTCTTCTCCCTCCTCCCAACTTGTTATCAAATCCGCATGGGAATATTGCTGTCCATCACAATTTCATTGCCCGGTCATTAATGCTTTTCAATGAAAAACCTATATTAGATACCGCTCAAAATTTCGGGCCTACGGAAGAAGTTGCAGATGCGCTGAATCTTCACGATGTGCCGAGTTTTGTGCAAGCGCACTTTGAGTTGTTCTTTTCTTCGAGGTGAGCAACTAGGTCTCATTCGCCATGGTAACAAATCATGGTAGTAGGATTCTGTAATATCATTGGAAATGAAACAGAAATTTTAAGCAATAATGCATACCCGGTCCAGGCACTATTTTTATGGTCATGTAGAGTGCGCCTTCGAATATCATCTCTAGACTGACGCTCACCAATCCAACAGCGAGCATTATCTGAGAATACATTCACAGTTCGTTTCGAGCTGCTTTTTCTCAGTTATTCTTCAACGGGCAATGTCATTGCCCTCTTAGCTGAACATTGAACTGATCCCATTATTAGGTCATCAAGAACGTTCCTTCCCAGGTATTTTACAGTAAGAGTGCTCTTCTATGCTGCATCACCAAAACTAGCTAGGTATCACATTATGCCTTCTTCTAGAAGCTAACTCTGTAAGAAATTCGCATCATGAAGTACTGTACCAAATATTGCACTCTATATGCCGTGAATAAAACGAACTGAGTCAAATATTCGAGTACCTCTGAACTGAATAATGACAAATCTTATTTTTATGATTCTGGATGAAGTGTTCGAATTAATTTCTCAGGTCTTCCTGACAATTCATCCCACATTAAAAGGCAAGGCTAAACATAATATGTTATGAGATGAATTAGAGCAACAATTGAATAGGAACACACCAGTGCGATGAACCATTGTGTCGGGACATCCGGTTTGAAGTCGAAATTCAGCCATGACTTTTCCCATGTGCATAATAAGTAGGTAACGATAATGATCGAAACGAGCCAAGTTGCGCAATGGAGCAGTGTGCGTATCAGATCTACTTTCTAAATTGTTTTTACGACGTTGATGGCCTTCTGCAGATGCAGCTTATATAGGCAGTATTACTGAGGTGCAAGATAATTCAGCTTCTCATTTCTCAACGCCGTGTCGGACGTATTGCACTTATTGCAGTACTCGCAACTAATGATTCATATTGCAGCTATAGTCCCTCCCCCGATAGAGGGACCTAAGTGTTGAACTAAGAGAAATTATTTCTTCCCATTAACTTTTTTCTAAGGCTGACAATTAGCGCTGAGTCAGCAGATGAAAAATCACTCATGCCTGAATCGTTCTTTCATGAGGTTGGCTTTCTGAATGTTGAATCCACCTGCACCCACTTGGCCAATCGTCGAATGCTTCAAAAGCTGACATTCAAATGGAAAATGAATACACTCTTAGAGCGACTAAGAATCTGGTCATTCTGCAGTCTGGTCATTCTGAAGGCTCAAGCAATTTGCTATGATCAGGGGAGCCGTGAGGAGATACTGTGTTGCTAGGGTGAGGAAAAAACATTTGTAAGCTGAGCCGTTCGATTCTTCAAGGTTTAATTTTCCAACAGATGCACTCTAAGCGCTAAGAGCAAACGAATAAAAACACAGTGACGTTATTCTTCTTTTCAGTCGTTTTTATATATTCAACCAAAATTGGTAAAACATTGTATCGGAACATCAGTGTCGCCTAAACAAGAGGTGCGATTAGATCACTCCAGGTAGAGTGGTAAAGGAAAATTTGCCACGCAAAACATTACAAACCTCAGATGGAATGAGAATCTCGCATCTGACCGAAATTATCGTATAGGTGAGAAGGACAATTTCAGCGAACATTATGATCGGAGGTATAACAATACCCGTGAGAGCATCGCAGACGGTATATCGATCGGCATATTTCCACACGAAGCACATTAGGTCTTTCACATTAATCTAGGTGTGTAGAAACTCGGATAAAACGCTATGCAGCAAAGTTTTCATAGATACATTCGAGGAAGAAGTATTCGAATCGGCTGTCGCAGAAAACTCAGGGAAATACGAGTGAGAAAAGACGCACGCTAATTCATTAAATAATAATGAAGCGTTTTAATAATTAAAAGAGTTCACTTCTTTAAATCCAAACATCTGCTCCTCTGAGGTTCACTGTGTTCACTCATGCACGGCGATCTGCTTTAAAAACTGAAGTGCTATACCAGCCGTTGAGCCCTTCTGTGGGATGTTTTGTAAGAACGACAGTGCAGAAATGCTCTTAGGGTTAATGATTGCGTGATCGTATAACTCAGTGCTGTTGAAGAATGCGCTGTGAATTTGCTGAAGTGTCAGCATAATTTACGCGCTAACAGTGGTGGCTAATCCAGCTCATTAATTGCAGTTTATTACCGAAATAACCCAGGAAAAATAATTCCGAAACATGACAGGATGAGAATTCCTGAACAAGTTGATTCCAAAGGATCTGTCCGAGCGGAGTCCTTCCCAATCTGCCATTTTTTAGGGTGCATAAGAATGAAATTCTCGTGTCTCGGTGATTCGTATTTCAAATTGCGATCATTGCCCAAAAGAGAGAGAGGGGACATAACTAGCAAATATTTGATGGAGGTACCATTTGCTATTGCTGCATGAATTCTAAATACAGCGAAATCATTCTGAAACAAGTCATATCCCATCCAGTCACCAGAATATTATTTGTTGAAGAACCGCCACTGTGCAATGAAAAACTCACGTCAATGCAGCTGAAGCTAACGATCCTGAGCACTTTTTCCTCGACTGGATCCGTATTGACTTCCATTTTCTCTTCCAATTCTGAAATTTTTTATATTCTGCGATGCTTTCAATGATGCGAAATGTTTCAAGCAATGGCTCAAATATATTCAAATGTCCGCTGAAAAAAAAAAAGTCATCTGCACACCTTTCTTCAATAACGTTTTTGCTCAGTGTTCCTTTCCTCTGTAAACGGCTGAATGATGGTAACCGATCTTAAAAACTTATATTCCAATCCAATTATAACAGTTAATATTCTAATCAGTGTGGAAATAAGCGTTTTTCGTTATAAGTTTCCTAAATAGGTAAGTGGAAATGAGCTGAGGCCACAGTGACAACTTCACCTGCTCGCAACTAGTGAAGTTCATGTCTCCCGACAGACAAAATGATGGCTAGCATTACACGATACATATTTAACCAGCAGGTCAAAACCAAGCAATGAGGAATTAATGCCTAAGAAAGCACTCTTAGAAATTTTACGTTTCGTCCTATCGACTGAAATTGAGCGAGTTGCCTTGCTACTAGCACTACTATCGCCTCGAGAGCCTTGGCGTACAGAAGCGAGAGCGTTCGCATAGATAGAGTGAAGGCTATTTGAGCAAGAACCATTCGGATGCGAGAGCAACTGCAAGCAAGTGCTTCTATTAAACACTTCTGTTAGAATACCTTTCGTGGCAGTAATGAAAAAGTTGATATCTATCGTAGCCAAGATGCAATATGGAACACTGGACAAAGTATAGCCTGATAGAGGATCGAGGCTGCCTTTTGTGACATCAGCACATCAATAATCGGAAACCAAACGCAGCTTTCGTGAGAGGTGAGCAAGAATTGCAGAGAAGCATATCTGATGTAGAGCATCCACACCTCGAACTTTGTGCCATTTCTTGGCAAGAACACTATCTTGTCCAGCACATATCGTTGTCATTTCACCGATATTCCTATTGTCAGCTGTGAACGCTTTCGCTACGCAGAAATGTCCATCCACTGGATGAGTTAATTTGATGATGGAACGATACCCATCAGCTTCCAAACTGAAATCAAACCTTGTCTAGACTTGATTCTCCGCATAATCTTCTATTTATAGCGATGAGGATAATAACTGCATAAGCTGCGACGCACTGCGCCATTTTGACCACATAGAACAAGCGCATCGCACCACAGTGTCAGCGATCGCACTCTTCCGCTAAAACGAAACAATCACTGAGCATAAGAATGACCAATCTCAGAAAATTGCAGGTGCGATTTCCTGACCCGAAACACACCTTTATATTTGAAGCCCCAAAACAAATTTCAGCCTGCATACTCAGATCATTTCGAGCCAAACTTAGGTGGTATGCCGATAGGCCTATGATCCCTCAATATTCGAAAACCACCAAGGTATCAAACTCAAGCAAAGGCAAGCAACCGCTTAAGGTGGCACTCGAACTGACAATGAGCTACATCGTCCCGCAACTCTGCACCCAAAGTTTCTAACGTTGCTCGCTTCTCTACCGAAACGCAAATTTTTTTAACCGACGCGACTTTGTTGCAGAGGAAGCGCCCGTCGAAACCGCATAGCCTTCGATGCTAAAGAAAATCAGCCATGAATCGCAGGTTCTGAAGAAAGTAGAACATTGAAAAAATGTGCAAAACAGCTTAAAATTTCGCAAGGCTGATCTTACAATTAAACACACCAGCAGCAAGACGAATTTTAGGCGACTAAAGGCACAAATACTTTGAACTGAAAGCTTCGATATCGCACATTTTGTAGAGGTTCTCGCAAGAAGCTAATTTTAGTTGCTCAATTTGAGGATTTAATTGTCAGCAGGCACAAAACTAAGGATAATCTTAATTCCAAATGTGGCTGCGTCGACCGTCGTAGAGTGTTCCTATGAGTTCTTTAACCTTTTTTTTCCACTAGCTGATTTCATCAGAAACATCGGTACATAGAGACACAAACATGTAACGTCTGAAGGTTCAGTATTATTGACTGGTAAATCTTCCCCATTTTCCTTCTAATCCTAGTTCCACCTCACCAATAAAAGATTTCGCATCAGTTCTCACCTCCTTCTTCACTTTCGAAAGGCTTGACGATAGTGTATTGAATCAGGAATGCTGCTCACGTGAATCTTCTCGTTAGCGTAATTTTAATTATTTGATAAATCTAGTCAAGATAGTGTTGTACTCGAATATTTCAGCTTCTGGAGAGTGTGGATGGTGCACTTATGGTGTTAGAGACGTTCATTGCTATGCCTCCCAGCTTGTGTTTGAGTGCGTACGATGCTGCTGAAGGAGAAAAGCTCGTCTACAAGGAGCTAGCCATAGAGATGTTTATACCTTCGCAAATATATGTAATTCTGTCTGATACTCGTCGCTTGGACCATATCGGCAAATGGCCTTCAAGTGACGGGTATCAGACTTCATTTCCGTTTTATTTTTTTTCCTATGCGACTTCATCTTTTTAGCAGCATCCTCCTCCCCCCCACCCCCCCCCTCCACCCACCCCCCCACCCCTCTTTTCTGCGCTGTCCCACGCCTATCCTCACAATTTGCTGAATTTTTTTGCGGGTGGTGGTTTCTCCTCGCTTCCTTCTCCCTCCTTTTACACTTGCCTATATACTTATTTATCTACCTGTTCACTTATGCATGCAAGGTACACCGATTTCAGCACTGCGTTTTAGTCGTAAATGGTTAGTAAATGAAAACAGCGTCTGAGTTTTTCGCCAAGTGGTACAAAGTGACTGAGCTAGAGATCGTTTGGTGGTAAGATTTGCAGCCACCGTGTTGGCCATTATTCTCTCTTAAATTTGCATATCTCTCCGTGCAGCTGTTCTTCCAGATATGCTCATCACTCACTTGTGGGTATTCCAGTAGGTGGTGGGTTTAGATGTTTCTCTTATTCGCTGTGTTGGCGTCTCATTTGCTCGGCGATTTCCTTAGTTAGGGCATAGACAGCAATTTGTTTATTCAAGTGTTGAAATGAGCTGATATAGTAGATTATGCATAAAAGCGTAAATTACATAATAAACGGATGAGGAAGGGTGGAATGCGATGAACTGCACAAACTGAGATGTGCGCATGAAGAGGCAGATACGATTCGTTGGCTTGTTTGGCAGATTTCGTTGCTGTTGAAAGGCATTAAATGTAGACATTGAATGTAATCAGCCGCTATTTGCTTTTGCTTCAGAATTGGATATGATGCAAATCTTCTTCACTCTTCGATTCGCTGTGCTGTTGGCGCAACTTGCTGCACTCTTCTTGCTGATCATAATAAATCGGTTATGCTGCTTAACGCCTTTCGAAGAGGTTTCTATTTCATCCCACGTTGCCTTCCGCTATCCGTGGGATATATTTACTCGCTTTTGTTATTTCTTTGTACACTCAACACTCTACATTCGTCTCGGCTTCTCGTGTAGAAGAGGGTTGAAGATTTCCATATCAGCTAGTATTTTACGAGATCATTCAATGCTGTCATCAGAGCGTCTCTTCGCGCATTCTGAATCCAAGCTTTGATCCTGGACCGAGGTAGTGCTGTAGAATAAAAGTTTCTAGGTTGTTACTCCGATGGGACCAGAAGTCTGATAATACACCAAGTTAGAAATCGTAGTCGTGTGACGGTGAAGCTTATTCAACTACATTGCATCGCATTTCTCTCTTTTGAACTTCATTTACACGTGCAGCTGTGTATATTAGTAAGAAAAAGAGCTCATTTCCAGCGGGCGTTCGATAAAGTCGTCAGCACTTTCTTGTGGCAGCCGTTAAGATTGCAGTAATACTACGCCTGTCCTGTTAAAGCAATGGTTATGGAAGTCCTCATAGCTGCAACTCGATGTCCACATCAAGGTTGTTATAGAAGACAGGTTTGCAGCTGTTATCTAAAGCACACGATGAATGTGGCTCCATGGTTCGTGAAGCTGATATAAGCATAAGTGGATCGGACGTTCGCTACGCTATCATATATGCAAGGACGACCAGGGAAGGTGCGTTTTTTTATCGTTACTCTTATTTGACTACTTGAACAATTTATGCGTCAGATCAGATGTATATTGCACAGAAATAGAATTTATGCTATCACAAGCTGCGAGAATCATAGAGCACCAGCGCTGTGCAAATACTACGCTAGCTTCTTAGGAAGTCGTCTACTCGGTTTTGAGCGCTCAGTGATCTACTCGTAGAAGCTGCCTAGTTCGCACCCGGAAGGCTTTGACGATAAGTGCAGCTAAATAAACTAGCTGCCGCGTTGAATTGGCTTTGCAGACAACGCCATTATAAGATTTGTTCCCCTATCCCCCTTCTATCCCCACCCTTCCATGTGCACAAGGCGAGCACACGCACACACGTTAAGTGGCATGAGCAAAGACAGCTTTTAATACGTTTGTGTTTTTGGCTTGTAGGTGCTTCTTCGATCGCTGAACAGTTAAGGCGAATGGGTAAATATGATGAAAACTCCACCTCCTTCTCATCAGTCGGCAATTCGGACAACGTCGAGACCGGGAGATTAGCTACGATGGCTACGAAAGCAACATTTTCTTCGGCGAATAATCGAAAAGAAAACGACTTGCTGGAAAGCGTTACGTTTTGTAGCCAGAGTGCTAATTCGTTCATCTGAGGTGGCTGAAAGTGAAGACATATACTGCAGCCGCATTTCTGGTTATACAGTGAAAGTTTATAGGCCTTAGGTTAATTCAAGGGCCGTCCACTGGCGCAGTCCACTGTGATCTAAGTGCGAGAAATGAAGTTCGGATTCCACTTGTTGCTATTGCTATAGGTGAAGACAGTGTAGCCAAAGCGCGAAACATCGACAAAACAACAAGAGACTTTGGTTGCTGGAATAGGTGTGTAGTGAATATTACGTGTGACCTAAACTTGCATCCTTCGTCTTTAAGTAAACCTCAGAAAAGATCAATTTTACTTTGTTACCTTTAATATTAATAGGACATATGAGGACACAGGGTTACTGTTCAACAGCTCTGTCAGTTGTTGCGTGAGATTGATGCACTTGTTGATAATAACGTCTCGTTGATCCTTCAACTGCTTGAGGCAAACAATAAGTGAAATTGACGAAAAGACGATGATGTTCAGATGGATTCTGTGCTGAACTCAGATCCGCTCATATGGAACGAAACATCGCATGCTGCTCGTCGGAAAAATAAAGTTTCTACCTCTATCGAATCAGTCGCATTTCGGAGAGATTCACCTGCTCATTCGAGTGATTACGGTAAGCAACAGATTGCGTGATTGGTGTGATCGACATTGCTATGTGTGATCTGTTCATTTTACAATTTGCCGAAGATATCTTTTCAGATGACAAATCTGAAAAAACGGATGTCACGCGAGGTGATGCCGGCAATGAGAGCATCTTGCTTCCACTCAAATCGCTTCAGATTCAAAGCTTCAGCTGTGTGGATGTTAGCTTTGAAGGAATTGTCTACCTGCTGTTATCTCTTACATACACTCGATCATCCATTAAGCTTGCTTAATGTCTGCGAGCATGTGTTTCTGTATGCTTATAATGGTTCGGTGGATTCATTCATCGCTCAACACACTCCATACATTAGTGTTCAGCACATTGAAGCACTCGAAAGACAAAAATTATTCTTGAGCTCTCTTTTGCGAAAGTGCACATCACACTGGTTTACCTTTCAAAGTACCATTCATTGCCTCGTGCCAGTGTAGTGAAGCTATAATATCGCTATGTCCTGCAAAATGTCCTTTTACTATTACGTTTCGAATGATTGACTCTAAGACCCTGTATCCAAATATTGGGCGGATGAATGACTCCTTTGGCCAAATCTCAATGCTCTTTTTCCTAATTTTCTTATGTTTTCATAGCTGTGTTTTTGCATGCTCGTTTAAGAGATGATTCCAACGAAGAGTACATCGGACATCGCTGCTATTTCCCCTATGACGAATTGTAGCCATTCGACTGCTCATAGCATTTAGGATAAGTGAGTGAAGCAGGTTTAAGATAGAGGAGAGGTAGAGAGGAAGGGGTCCGAACGACACCATGCAAACGTGTTTATTTCGGTGCAAAATTTATTCATGCAGTCGTTATTTGCCGAGCGATCTAATAAAAATTCCACACACTAATTTATATCTTATGTACTCCAACATTCATTAGCACTTCTGATTGGTGCAAACATTTGGAGCGGAAATGTGCATCACATGTATCTTTGAGTTAACATTCCTTTATCGCGATATTATTGCAATTTTGCTGCAGATATGGCCTAAATGCGCTTTCTTAAAGCTGTAAAATCATCGGCCTTCAGGATGTTCTCAAGAACACTCCACTTCGTTGATCTAAAGGAACACGATTTGCAGATATCGTATGCAGACATATGGCATATGGATGGGGAACCTCCTTACAGTCACGTCAATGCGCCAGTATTTATCGTTCTTGAAATTACATTCACAGTGTTCTCAACGGGTATAATACTTGTGAGTGGTCCAACTCAATCCACGGTTCGTTCAATTACTTTCTTTCTTTAATACGTTGTATGTGATTTATATAGATACCTAGACACTCTTCAAGCAAACTTCCATACTATAGAGTGATACGAACTACTTGCTGAATCTTTTCATCTCTAATATGCACGCCTCAATTACCATCGGAATCTTTTGAGGACCTCAGTCATAATTCTTGCCACATTTAAGAAAAATAGACATCGTGCTACGCGGTACAGCGATGGTCAGTAATATTCTTTCCTCTCAGACTTCGAATTCAGTTCGTCACTGTTGGTTTCCGCTTAGCTACCCTGGAAAAAGTCGGCATCCACCGGTTGATAGAGTATTTGCAGACTCACTTCATTTACTCTTCAAAATGTAGCAACCTGTCGAGCCTTCAGTGTTACTGAAAGCTCTCGAATGAAATTTCATTTCATACCGTCAGTTTTCTCGATGTGTTTGTTCTTATCGATTCGATAAAAACAGAATTCTTTTAGTGTGTGGATGCGGTACAAAAACTTCTACACATCATTTCCTGCGCACTAGCAACTGTGTTTACTGGACATTTGATTTCGTCTATCAAGGACACTTGGAATCGAGCTGGACTCATGCCTATTGTTCCTGAGCAATGGAAGGCTGCTATGGTGAATTGAAGGGAATATTCCACTTATTCAGAAATAAAATGGCCTCACTGATCAACTAAGGGCAGTTGACAGCTCTTCCCTTCTAGAGAACAATTCACAGCCCAAACCTTTCATCGGAAGAGGCTGATAGCTACAGGAAAAAGATATTTGAGGCACTCAGACGCTTCTGTGAAAACGAGGTTTCTAATATGCGAAGTGAATATTGCTGAAGAGTACCAGGAAATGCTGTTCAGCGGAACACAGAACACAGAAAATATGCAGTGGCAAGTCTAGAACTCTCTTAAGAAAGGCACTCCGGCTTATCCACCCACTCCTCGGAAATTGAGCTCCTTTTGTACTCAGTGGCGAAAAAGGAATGGAAATGTGCTAGATAGCTGCAATGATATGAACTTTTGCATTTTCGATCATGGAGGTAACGAGTATTGCGTAATGCGAAAGACTTGTAGATTTAATAGCCGCAGGGCAAAAATTCGGTTTCAGCAAAAAAGGCTTCAGACAAATATAAAGACGACTCTGAGCCGTAATAAAATGCGCACAATTTTGAGGCGCACTTTAATGTCTATATTACACTTCCGAGATGTTATATTGGCTTACAAAATAGCACAGATGATCGTCATTTGGTTCGGTTTGCGCAACCAGCTGCCTTGATTTCAGCTTCGGTAGTTCCCCAGATGAAAGCAGCATAAACAGAGGCGAAATAGTCGAAACATCCGTCGCAAACTCAACATTGTGTTACGACACATAAGGTGTCCAATCTGCAGTTTAGCGGACGCATCCACACCACTTTTGCACTTATTCGAATGTTACTTCTGCTGCATTGAATGTTAATATGTCTGTGAAGAAATCTCGCATTTCAGTTCATCATGCTCGTGCTAACATTTGTTTTCATGGCCGAGATTTTCTGCTGGAAACTTTTATTTCTAAGTTGCGAATTACGACGTTCATTCGGTTAGCCCTTCTTTCGGTGTTACTTCGGTGGAATTAAAACCTTAGGAGATGCTAGCCACTATAACCTGCCCTTGTCGATGTGAGCACATTTCGTCTGCAGCAAATGCAGCTCTCAAGGAGTTTGCTAGTTCGTCATTCGAGAAAACAAAAAGAGCAGTGATTTCAGAACACATTTGTTTCTCGTCGAATACGCTTTAGCATCGAATTCAATAACCGTAAGAAATACATAGTTTCCTGCTGATATTTGAGAAGCTCCTTCAGCTGCTTGTTTGTGAGCACTGAAATCATATAAGACGTCCGCTGGCAGCTGAATACACTTCAGAAATTCGTCGATTTTATGACGCAATATTTGACACATCGTCTATCAGCNCCACTTCAGAAATTCAATATTTGACACATCGTCTATCAGCGATGAATACTACTCAGGAAAGAAAGCGAGATTCCTCTTACTTTTGATGGCATCTCTTTATTTTGGCTTGCATGACAATTTGTCTTCAGCAGAATAATTTATTTCCTTCGAATCCTGCCTCAGTTATTGAAGACTTATCTCTTCCTCAGCCCTGGAGTTGCATTCGGGCGTTAAATTATTAGCCATTACGATGGTATCGTGAAGAATGGTCGAGTGGTGCTTTTCTTAATTTCACGTCGAGATGCAGGTGAATATGACCTCGTGAATTCTGCTGCCCAAGAAAGTGCAGAGGTCTATAATACCACCGTAACTGCGGTGTCGCTCAAAGATATTCGCTCCCGAACGACAGTGTCGGCCGACGAATGAATTGATCTGGCGATTCTATTCGTGATACAAGTGCAAATCGCTCAAGGATATCTTCAACAAGAAATTTTCAACAGTGTTCCATCCATAGCGAGAATGCTTCATGACTGCTTGTGGTGGTAGAGAATTTAACTGTTTTTTGCGAGTAAAGATGCAGCATGAAGCGATAACTTCATCTTATTCTGCACAGCTTATTTTATGAGCACTCTGCATAGGCTCGATGAAGCACTTTTCGAAGCAAATGCTCCGTCTATCGCTTTGTTTGCCAATGTATAGGACTTTGAGTAATTGTGTTCTGATTTACTGATATGCGTATAATCGAAGTGCAACTTCTATGTTCAAAGTTGTTCATCTATTTGTCTTTTGTGAATTCATTTGAGCATTTCAGTTATTTGATGCAAATAAATTTGGACATGGAGTATCCAAAAGATGGCATGAAATATTTGTGTTGATGATCGGGGGAAATCGGGCTCCGGGTTGCTACGTCGAATTACGACATCGACAACTAATGTAAGCAGCAGATCGGGAGGGCGATAGTTTCAGCCTATTCAAGCTGTCGGTCCACGTCCTCGTTTAATGATAAATTTTGAAGGCAACGTACAGATGACTAGCTGCTCGAGTCGAATTCGAACAAGCTGGCCACACAATGCTCCGCAGCGTTTTCTACTTTCTGCATGAAGGAGCAGTTGTACCCGGCAAAGACAAGAAATAGAGGGGAACATTGGAGCATCCCTGGAAAAGAAATACCCCATCTAAAGAAAGAAACGTACTTAGGTAAGGAAGGAAGTCGATCACCTTTCGTTATTTAAATAAGTCATCTTATGAAAATTATTGTTTGTCACAGCACATGAGTACAAACGCAGCATTTCTACAGCTGCTAGCTTTCAATGTATTGGACGTTCCGTTTAATCTGCAATGATAGAGCTCGAAATCGAAGCCGTTCGGGTGTTTACTATCTCAAAACGATTACTCACAGAAACGTTTGTTGTTTCTGTTTGTACGATTTGGGTGCTGTTCAAACAGAACGCTAACGGATATGTGATTCATGGTCGTCGCCAAATATGCACTGCACAAACTGCCTGCCACACAGCCAGTCCATAAAGAGACGGTGCAGTGCATCGTTTATATTGCCCATCATAGGATCCGAGCAATCACCTCTCTTCCTATTGCAAGTTGCATTAGAGACGCCATCACTTTCTACTGTCACAATGCTGTCTGCATTTGCCACCATTGTTCAGCAGCCGACAGTGCCCGAATGCATGCCTTTTTGTTCGTACATTTCAATACGAGATTGGCAGCTCAAACGGCCGATTTGATTTTAATTGCATCATCAAGTGAACTTATCTAATTGATGGAACTCCATCCAGTGATAACTGGCTTAATCACTCAGGCAGCAATTAGGTTTTCATATTTAAAGAAGCGCTGTTCATACAAGCTGTCAATGGGAAATTCGTTCATTAAGTTACCTACCTATAACAACAATAATTGTTAAGGAACTCGCATTAGCTGATCTAATAATTATGTTTGAAGTTTCGCTGTACGGTCGATACGAAATTTAGCAGCACCTTTCTCAAAATAACATATGTCATTGTTACTCACGCATTTTAATATATGCTTATGTCAGTAATATTTCATCTCTCAACTCATTTTGCAAAAGTTCCAATATAACTCGTTCGTCCATTACAATGTCGTCTCATCAATGATGAATTGCTTCCAAAATGTTTTATTTGCTTCGTTAAACATTGAGAAAACATATATTTGTAAATGGGCAGTCACTCGTTAAAGCGTTGTTGATTAGAGCAATCTGTGTCATTTGTTTCCAAAAAACTTTGTTTCATACCTAAAAGATGTCAATTTCAGGCATTATAACAGCCCAGAAATGAAGTTGCTCAACTAGAATATAAACTAGAATGTACTTTCCAGAGAAGGGTATAAGCAAGCTGCCTCAAAGTTGGCCACATTGCTCGTTCCAACGCAATGAACGCGCTGTTAATTGTTTCGATGCTCTTCCTTCTCGTTTCCTTCCGTGAATGCTCAATGCTCTCTTCGTTCACTAACTATACATCGAAGTCAAGGGCGAAGAGAGCGATCTACTATCTATGCGGGGTTTATCCTCGTCAGTATTTTTCCACAAAACGTAAGCTCTATCACATTTCATAGGCGCATGGGTATGTGCCGCTGTTATCCACCTACTAGCACACGGTGCTTTTTGTTGAGATGAAGACGGCGCATACAAACATTATTTACCCACTGCAACATTTCAACGTTTTTACACCTTGGAGTTCACTCTCAGTTGCCTCATGACGGAAAATCACAAGTGTGTGGAAGTGCATAAATAAACTTATGGTTATTCCTTTTAAGAGCATTTTCTCATATCCCCATAATGCACAATTATGCTAAAACGGGCTGTAGAGTGTTATTTGTCATTTCGATTTCAACTTCATTTCCAAAAGAGATCCAAAGAGATTCATAATACAACAGTAGCAATCCTCTTGCAGCTTGTTACTACACGGAAAAGAAGTGCGAGAATGGAGGCGACATGCTCGGCGTTGGATGCACCAATCAACGTCAATGCGCTCTTTACCACAGCGGGCCAACGGCTTGCATCAACGGCTGCTGTTGCTCAGTGCCCAGCAGTGCTACACCTCCTCCAAACCTCACGTTTGGTCCGACTGCTAAATCTTCACGAGATTTCAAATTTCTGCAGGCATTTATTACGACCTATGACGACTGTCACGTTTGTTCCCTCAGCAGGCTTCGAACGCAAGAAAGCACTTCGTGAAGCAGCTGCAAAATTCATAGTCGACGACTTTTACTGACACGCGACGATACTTGCGCTTCGGCTGATGACTCGCTTATGACTTATGACCACAGTCTTGATTTTTAATCACAACACTAAGCATCGTGTAAGGAAAAGCAACGGCTTGCACGTTGCCATGATGCGCACAAAGCTGTTGTGCATGTAGATTACCCCAAAGCGTGCAAATGGCACACTGCCTATAAAGATGAATCTTTTATGACTCTCAACGCGCTTTTTTCCCGTTGGCTGCCATTCTTCTGAGATGTTATTGTTAGAGCTCGATTTGGTTGTTACGTTCTCTTAGTTCACAATTAATTTATCGTAGTTTTAGGTTACTGCTACAATGGACAACTCTCGCAGGTTCGTTGCAGCGCACAGGGACAGTGCTCACCCGGACAAACTTGTATGAACGGACTTTGTTGCACCGCAACTGCACAGGAACATCAATGTAGGACCTTCTTAATGGCTTGCAAAGTTTCAGCTAGACAAGCGGCACTCTGTCGCCTACTGTTGCAAGCTGCAGAAGTATACTTAGTTATTTCTACGCATAGCATTGCACCATATCGATAGACACAACTTGGGCCACAGCGCTGCCTAATGACAGCAACTACAGTCAACGAATTTCAGATGCCTGCGGCGGGGTTGCCGCGTTAGGTACATGCAGGAATGGTAAGTGCAGCGATGGAGCCTATTGTAATATGGCGAATATGTGTTGCGAATGCCCCGTTGGGAGGAGCGGTGGACAGTGCAACCAGGTTTGTGAATTCACTCTTACCCTTAATAGAGGAATGCACACTTTACCCCCACGCACGTGAGACTTCTTTCTCGCTATTGGTGCCCTACTCGTAAAGTCAGGTGCCTATCTTCAGACGTAGCGAAATGTTGTTAATGGTGCTCGCGAAAATTGTACGTCTAACTGGAAGTCAATTTAGTGTCGAAAAGAATTCGTGTTAGCACACAGATAATCACTTTTTAAGTAACTAAACTAAACCCCAAAACACATTACACCCACAAGTGAAAACTGTTCGAGGAGTCAAGCAGCCTCACTGCCATTCCGTAGCCGATTAATTTTGATTGTTCGGTTCTGGCTCATTCCCGGCTTGAGAGGCGTCACGAGAATGCTGTCAGGAAATGTCAACGAGGGAATCAAATTTAACAGTTTCTGCAAAGACCGTTGATATCAGGTTGCCTCACTCACGAAGTGCAGTGCGCGACTCACGGTTCAAGGACCTCTATAGATTCATTCGGGAGGTTAATTCTACTTCTCTTGGTCGTGAAACGGGTTTTAAGGCTTCGAAAATAGTCGGCGACCGCAGCTTAATTCGAACTGGCTACCTACCTTTTTGTCCGGTTCTGACTCCGGATTCGCCTCTCACCGGTTGCGAACGACTAGTAGAGACAAATGTGCAACGTGGATAGGTGCAGTTGATGTTGACGTTAAAATACCTGATTTCGAAACATCAGTGCTTTTCTCTTTAACAAGAACTTCGAAGGGCACAAAAGCACATGTTCGGGAACTACCTGGTGAGGAAAAGAGGCTGACCACCTCGTCCAAACAATGACCGGTATGCTCGTAATGCCGCTTTCGTCACGTTAAAAACAAGCTTTTATTAGGTCGATGGAAGAAAGATTCCAACACGTCAGTGCCAAAGCGGTCAGCAAGTATACCCTCAATGAGACTATGCGGCAATCACTTGATGTCAAGCTTTCTCATATGACAATCCATGAGATGGTACTGAAATCTCCACTGAATCCATACCACTTACCACTCATTTCTGCACTTCTCATTGCTCTATCTCCAGCCATATTTCATTCCACTCGGTATGTGCAGCGAATCTTGAAACATTGCATCGATAATTGCAGAAGATGTGAAATATGGTGATGAATAGGTACTCAACGTCAGCAGGTCTCATTACAGGGTATTTGCCCGAAGGGGTTCACGTGTATGCCGAATGGATACTGCTGTGCCTCGTGTCCAAACGATGCCACGCCATTCGGTGCGTGTCGAGAGGGAGTTTGCGGAGGAGGAACGTTGTGCAGTGCTGGTAACATCTGCTGCTAGTTTTGCATTGCTCATTACAGCTCACCTGTGCCATTCAGTAAAACTCCTAAAGGGCAACAATTTTGCGGAAAGTTCAGCTAAAAGCAATGCAACTGCTCCCCAGGACTCGTATTCGCATTTAGCAATTAAATTCGCACTCCTGAGACCCTCTCCACATTCTCGCGACGTTTAGGTTCCTCAATGACTAAAAGCTGCTGCCAATGTATCCGTGACAAGTTTGACTGCGTCCGTGACAAGTTCCTAGCATCATTCAATCATAGCACAAAATGTATAACATAGAAGACGATTTTGCGAACACAGCCATATACATCTCGAAGCTTGATAAGATTATCACTCTTCCGTCCTTTCGATTATCACTTTATTTTGTGTATAACAACGGATTCAATCGTTTCGCATTTAAATCCATATAAATTCCACAATTGCGAATGAGACAGAAACGAACAAATCAGTCACAAAAAGAAATATGCATCGACCAACCGCTTAAAACAATACCGTTACATGCAAAAACGATTATCAGGCGTACTTACAAACAAAATACTCTAAATAGTCGAAGCAAATCTGCGACGCAAAACAATTGCAAGCGGAAGAAGCAAATAACGATGGGTGAAGCGCCTTTCACGAACTGTGACGACCTGCGAACAATCGAGTGCAACTAAATTACGAGTTTCAATTTCGTCATTGCGTTAGCCCTATCCAGGCAAATCTTGTGGCGCTTAGATGGATGGATATTAATAAGGCACATACAACAGGTGAAAAGATAGGTATTTCAAGTGGTGTCGACGAGATAGATCGATAAAGAGCTCTCATCCACTATCAGAAACACCACAGCGAAACCCCATTAGCTCTCGGAATATGGTAAGCTAATTTCTAGTTCTTTCGCTGACCCCAGCAAAGGGAAACGATCGCATCTAAGTGCACCGTACGCATAAATTTGTCGGCAGAGTTCATAAATAATGGCAACAACTCCACAATAAAGCACCGCCATCGCGCGATTCAAACAAACAGCAAAACTGTGCGCAATGACCGAAATATACACTAACGTCTATACATTGTTGTCCATCAGTCTTATTCTTCACTGCAATAACTCATACCCCATCGCCTCACCCCCTACCTCCTCCACAAACAACCGTAGGAAGAATACCTCATAAAGCAGAGCTTCTTCTACATCCTAGGCAGCAAGCGTCGCACTTCAGGTTTCCAAGAGAACAGCCTCACAGGTAATGTTCACCTTTTGAGGCCACCGAAATTGTAGGAAAGTGAGTACGGGATGAGCTGTTACTCAGATGAAAGATATTAACCGTAAGATCTTAAGTAATAACAGAACTTGGGCCCAAACTGGAAGAGGTAAACAAGATGTGCAATCAAATAAATGCCCTCTAGGAAAAGCAATTACTGAATGGTTATCACTTACAATCGAGAAGAACAATTCCGATAAGAAATATCTTCAAATATGACAAATACCCGCACAAGAAGCACTATTTAAGAATCTGAACGCATTATTAGGCAATAAGAGAGAATGGGCATCAACGCAGGCAGACATCCGAGCATAGTGGAACAACGAGAAGCTATAACGAACTTTTAACGGCATACCAGAGATGCGAAACCACCTCCTGATCTTCACTTATTTACTGACTATTACTGCAATGCATGCGCTGAATGGTGAGTGAAGCTCGTCCGAACCGATTTTCTTTTCCCCTTCCATTGGTACAAAAACATTTATGAAATGCTGATTTAAGTTTGTGAAATGAAGAGGTGACATGCAGACGGGCTGTGTATTGTACAGCTAATTTGAGGCACTACGAAAGGTAAAAACAGATAGCAATCATTTCAAACGATAAATCATTTCAGTGAATGCCACACTCCCCGCTATTCTACGAACAAAGGAGCCGCTAAAAACACGGCATATCCTCTCATTCAAAAATTCGACGCACAGAGAAATCTAAAGACTGCAGCTGCTTAAATACAGCCAGACTGATGTCCAAATATAATAGAAGCAATAGAAAGCAAATAAGAGCAAATATCACTTGAAGGGAAATCTTCTTTTAAGTGAATCATATCTGCACATCATCACACTATATGAACTGCATCCAATAAGCCGATCATATATCAATCTCTTTTCGCTTCCATATTGGTCAGTGGAAGACATCCAACGGCAACCAGAAACAACAGCAATGATAGGCAACTTCATTCACTGCAAAAACGCTGAATGACCTCATCACTGACCGCTAGAAGTCGCTCACGACAAGAAAGGGGGCAACAACTGGTCACTTGAAACCGTTGCCAGCCTCCGTTCACCAATGGGCGCTAGCACTTACACTGTCTACATTGTAACGTTCATCACAGCATCATTACCCCTAGCAGCACATGATGAGCCACTCATCTGGCCATGACGCTGGAAGCTGACAGGTGAAAATAATTACCGAACGAAATTGGCCTTAAAAATGCTAAACTTATACGCCTCGTGTCCATGCACCATATAGCAAACTCACATTCAAATACAGCAAAAGGCGTAATGAATGACCATTAGACACGATCTTCCCTCGGTCTTCGATAAGTGTTCACATAGCCAGCAGCAAGTGTGCTCGTACCACCATTGCTGTATTGATCGCTCATGCACTCCATCGTGTTCAACATCTCTTGGAACTTCTGTGGCAGTTTTTGATTAACTGCAAACTGGTTCATTTCCAGTTCCTCGCGCAATGGATCCTTATACTGCTCTAAGTACCTGAAAAATAAGAAATTTTCTATAATTATGGGTAAGATAAAACAAATCTAACACGTAACTTTTAAACAAATAAATAAATAGATAAATAAATAAATAAATATACATATATATCGATTTAAGAAGTGAAAAAATGAAACGAACCAGTGGTCAGTACTCTAAAAAAATTTATGCATTTCAATTCAATGAAATCCCCAGTCAGGCTTATGCCAGCGACTGATGAGTTGCAATAATGTTCGCTGAAGGAGTAATCACTCAACTCCACAAGTGAAGAGTGCAACATAGAATTCGAGAAACTAACAGAGAGGAAACAATGCGAAATCAAAACACTCACTTGTACAACTCGTTAAGAGCGCTGAACACATGGAATCTGTCGCGCGAGTGTGAACGTGAGTCTTCTGCCAACATTGCGTTCATGTCCTGATCACTTATCAGTGGCATCGATCGAATTTCGCCATAATAACTAAACAAATCGTTTCTCATTAACAATCGCGAAATTCTTTCATGTTACATTTTCTCACGAAAGAGCAATTTCGTTCGAATGTTCCAATAAATGATTACAAAAAACAGATCATTCCCGAGATTTTGATCAGTTCCCCCACGAACGCCTCCCTTATCGACGAATTTGCCTCTTTGCTCAGCAAGGGAACACTAATACGGCAGACCGTCAAGGACAAAAAGGCTCGCCCTCATCTCGCTGTTCACATCTTAAACTAGAATAAAAGCATTGAAAAATTGAGCAAATTTAAAAAATGCACCTATAAACAATATATCGTTCAGTTACCGCGCTAAATGCACATCGCCCTGCAGCTATCCGAAAAAAAAAACTACTCACTTGTACTTTTGACGTCGAAAGTAGTCCGTATTTAAACAAGTGATACAAATTGAGCAATTAGCAATTTTCCAGGGGAGGGCAAATCGCGAAAAGCTAAAAAAATCAAGAAATGAGCTGAGAGTCGGAGGAAGCCAAGCGAGCGACGAAGATGAAGTTACTATCCCATATTTACAAATGTTTTTCAGTTCCTCGGCGAAACTGATATAGCCATTGCCCTATTTTCCATTGTCATTGGAAATCAAGCGCTCTTGTCGTATGCAGAATCGACTTGATGCGCTGTTGATGTTGACATGTTGCTAAAATACCCGGCTAAATTCTATGGAAAGGCATTTCTCGAAAGCCGACTGAACTCATCTCGAGGGAATTTCCTGTTGCTGAAAGACGGAAACTACTGATCTCCGAAATCGAGTCTCTTTAGTTAAGCACTTGTGAGAGAACGTTTGAGACACTCCATCTAATTCTGCAATAAGCAACATAAACTACTTGACCGAAAATCATGACTTACTTATCAACCCACTCCCGGTACATGTAGATATCCTTCGCGAACAACAACTTGCTGCTTGGAGAATCCTTTGTGAGCTGGTGATCCTGCGTTGAGCATGCGTCCATTAACGTCTGCGCAACCACCGAAAGACAACCTTCCACCTGTGGTTACATACGATGAACGTAATACGATTGTATGTGTTACTTTATAAGGCTTAGAAGGACAGTCCATTCGGAACATGCTTGCACTTGAGAAAGTTTTACCCTCTTTTTCATATAAATGCACAAACATATGACGTGTCTCACTGCACATTTCTAATATACGACGGACGGGTATGAGCTTGATGAATTCAACACAGCATCAACCTCTGAATTCAGCATCAAGACAACAGAAAGAAAATAACCTTGGTTGGCTTCGGGATGTCGAAAACAAAGTGCGGATTCTTTATGAGGTTCACCCAAAAACGCAATGGCAGCGAATTGCTCTTCCATGCGTGCACTACCTCGTCGTCCTCGATGCCATGCTCTCGTGCCTGAATTAGTCTTAGTGACAATTGAATAGAAGTCAACCAAACAGAAAAGTGTCAAAGAACTAGGTGTGTATACTCCAAATTGGTATTGCTGCAACTGGTATTCTCACCGCAAGAATGAAACAGATTGCTCCACAGCGACTATTGCTATTGATGTTCACTCAAGCAATTTCGGCAGTGTTCGATTACACTGTTGTAAATTATGCAGATTATCGCAATTGTTGCCTAAAAGAGTTTGAAAGACCAAATTTGTAATATCAACAGAAAGGATAAATTTGTATCCCATTGGCAAAGATATTCTTCTGCCATGCACGTATTCCACTTCCCGGAGATGTCGCATCACAGCCATCATCTAAGCCGCACACCACCGAACTTCACTCGGTAAATATACGCCACGAGTGCAATGAGGCCAGAAATTCGACTGAAATCGGAGAACGCATTACGAAGCCAGAAGACCGCTCAGTTCACCCACCTGGTCGTCCATGAAGTCGAACATGTACTTTATACAGGGAGGAAATGATCCGCTATGACTTGAAGTCGAGAAAATCACTTCGAGGAGATCTTTTATGAATTTCTGGAGAGTGCCCTTCATTGTCAACAGCCTGAAAAAAAAAGTTAAAATGAAGCAACAGCATTCGATCAAACATTTCAAGGCAACCAGTAACTGATCGAGCATTCAGAATTTCATCGCAAACCAATATCCGGCCTACGACTTGAGGTTTTATCACAGCTAGCTGACTCCTCGATTTCATTAGCAAGCACTATCGAACTCAGGCTGTTATGTCAACAGAGAAGATGAAGTCGACAGATAAAGCGCTGTGCAGATGGAATACTAGCAGTTTTGAGCCTACCGACGATCCACCGGAAGTATGCATAAATTTGTTTTGCTGCAATGCAACATAATTCAACAACCAATTTAGAGAGGGAAATTTCTCCAGAAGTCTTTCCTCTCCACCCCCCACCCCCCTTACCCTTCGTTTAAGCCCCTTCGACAGCTACTAAACTTTTTATAGCCCTCTCACATCCGCGCACTACAAAATATGAAAGATGTCGAAAGTGCTCTAAAGTGGAAGACTGTTTCCCCATGAATAATGAAATGTGATCATCAATAAATCCTCTTTCCTCACTTTACTGCTTGACAGCGGTGGGAAAAAGGAAAGTAATACGAATCGAAAAAGGATAAGATAAATGGGTGATTGCGATTAAATCTAGATGCGTGATCAAAACAATGCACACGGTGAGTGCTCGCCTCTTGTTGTTCGCATTAGGGGCTTTTAATTAATACCACTGCGACGGCATAGTGCATACCTTCAAACATTTGGCACAAATGAGAAAAGCTGTAGGATGGCTTGTGCGATATTCCTTCGAATAACGTCATTTCCTCTAATTCGATACTCAAATAACAAAGAACATTAAAGAAATCGCTCTTAATGATGATGCAAAGTGCTGTTGCTGTATGCCTTCGTCAGTAAATTTCACTGTTGAATGTGTCAACAACAGCGATATTGCCTAACACTGCGATATGTTTCAAATAATATTCTCCACTTTGAAGATTGAATATCTCCGATTCTTTTTTCTTCAAACAAACATTCGCAATATTACGCAATTCGTGTAGAAATTTCTTTCTCGACTGTTCGAATATACTCACACAGCAACGTATGCAAAACACTTCAAATTATACATCCTCAAGCAACTTCAATCCGCAGAAACACACCCAGTGGAAGCTGTTCTCTCTCATTCCAAGTGCCTCAGGCAGAAACTGCTTCTCATGCCCCCATATTCCAGTACGCATCCAGTATGATGATAATAATGAATGAATATGTAAACCAACCTGGTGAGGTAGATCTCCGTGACCATCTTATCCTGATGGTCGGATGGCCCATGTTCGGATGGTTTCACCAAATGATACAGCTTGTAGTTCGAGTCTACATCTGAAGAAATATTCGTTTATCGAAACACTCTGAAGCTCTCAGAAAGAATAAGTGCTGGGATATACAACTTCATATGTTCGCTTCGGAAACATCGAAGTAAGACGTAACATGCATACAGCGAGAACTATTTGCATAGAACAATACTCCTCGCAATCGCATTGCGGAGCTCTTTGCTGGTGGAAAACATGCCGCTTGGAGTAGTTTTTTCAGTTTTTTTTAGATGCCAGATTATTTATCTAACAGCACATGGAGCGGATTCTCTTCCTCCCATCTTTTCGGCCACTTAGGTATCCACTGACCGAAACGGGTAAAACACCTCTCTCGTCGGAAAATTTCAGCATCGGTGCATTTACTAACAACATTAGCAACAACGACAATGACAACCGTGCCGAGCAGTGTGAACGAACGCACATGTGCTGCAACGTTGCATCCACCACCCACAACAACATTCCGTGCACGACCAGCGGAAACAACAAATGACGCGTGACGTAGTAATCACAAAAGTCCTCATCAATTTTAATTGGCCCTGCCAACATGTTAGCCCAGAGCACTCCACGGGGAAAAACAGGGGTGATTCGTCACCGACACAAAGACCAGATCCAGACAGCATGCATACCAAACAAGCCAATTCGTACCGTTCGGTGATGAAATTCGAAACTGTAGAACAGCAGAAAAAACGGTGAGTGAAACAAAGGAGTGGGTGCTAACTTGACAGCAGACCTTTGCTCTGCGAGCTCGAATTCGTACCGAATGGTCTTGCGAGAGTTGGGCTCTGTTTCGACAGCGAAAACGTCGACCGTTCGCTGCGCTCACTCAGTAACGAGAGGTTGTAAAGTGACGCTTGTCGAGGTAATAAGGCCAGAGTCGCGTTGTTCAATACCTAAATTCAACTGCTGAATACATCACCATTTTTCAATATGCCATTCCACAGGTCCAATGCGATATGCAAAGCAATGGCAAAGTAAATCATCGCACGGGAGATCTACGGAAGGCAACAACGCATCGACTGCACTATAAAGATTATGGGATTCTCTTTGAATTCCCCCAAACGGCATTAAGTGTGGTCGGATTTCCAGGATATTCGAAGACGATCTTTACTGAACACTTATTCCTACTTCAGTTCGCGCTCTATATACTGCATTATTTGTTTGTCGACGACGCAGAAAAGCAGCACGTTATTTCTTCAAGAAAAATCCGAATTACTGATGAAGATTGTTAGAAACTGTTAGAATGTCTGATGGATAAGGAATCTAATTAAAGTTTGCACTAAAAGAATAACAAAAGATAAACAAGTCGCTCACTTCGCTGCAATGAACAAACACAAAATCGAGCAATCTGCAATCGAAACTTGCAATTTGCAATGCTGGTTTTGCAATTGGCAAGCACCAGCAAAACACATCTACAAACGCCACAGTAATTAGCTTCAGCCTCGACAACACACGTCATGTTTCATACTTGCAGCCCTCACCAACTGAAGAGAAAAGACACCTTGTAATGCGCGAGCGTGTTAATCCTCTTCCATCCGCCTGGTTCGATTTTCGATGTGCTGTCGATGTCCTGAAGGATAATCCTGGGACATGCTGAACGCAGCTCCAGGTCGAGATCATTCGCAGAAGGTCGATCGGAAAATGGTGTCGTACGATACTTCGCATCCAAACATTTCTCTTTTACCTGCAATATCATAACTATATTAAATAAAAAGACAGCGACTATCATCAATAGATGTAAAAAAGTTTAAGTCGACGCTCATCAGAACAGCAGCGGTTCTTCGCTCACCGATAGCGAAATAGCGAGGAACTCTGAATGGATCTGTCTGGAGAATGAAAAGATTATCGGACACAATATGCCTTAGATATACTCTCGACTGCAGTCTGATAGTGAGTGAGGAGCAAACGATAGAGCATATGCAATTCTTTGAGCATAACAGCGCTTGTGCTATTTAATGCATTACCGAAACGCTGATTATAGTCACAAGAAAGGGAATTGCGCCGTAAGCAAGAATATCACTAGAGTTGCATCTCTCACTCCATACAAACACAACACCTTAGGCATAGAAAACGTTCGATGAACCATCGCCTATCAGTATGGGAAATATAGAATTCGCCAGATGCCTATATTGTCGTCAAAACAGTCATACGAAAATCGGTGGATCACCAAAGAGTGAAATAAAAACAAACCTGAGTAATAGTATCACAATCGAGTACCCTAACCGGGTATTCGCTGACACCCGCAGAGTAGTTGTCGGCCGCTACAAACACCATCATCTCACGGAAATCGAACGAAGAGCGCAACAATTTTTCCTCGGAGAGGGAATAGCGTGCCTCTAGAGTGAGCGCATCTTGAGGTCCCTTCTCCACTTGCTGCTTTATTGCCCAATAAAGCTCGTACAACTTCTGACCAGCACGTTCCTGAACACAACTATTGTATTTCTTATTAGCAATTGAACGACAAAAACCAATTTACTGTTATGGTATTCGAAGACAGAACAGGCTGCATGAGCGAGAAAGCATTTAAACTAAAGGAACGTTGAATAATTATGACGACGAGCAGTATACATAGAAAACAAAAAATAAATATTTGGCACGAAATTTATGAGTAACTGCGACTTTCGCCCCTGCTCCCATCTCTAAATGTACAAATCTAGGCCAACAATTTGACAGCCGTCACTTATTTCATTTTGTTTACTTTCACTTATTACAATAGTATATAGTTACCTCAACAATAATCACTTCTTTTATAAAATGTGATATACGACATGACTGCTGCTGGGGGCAAGGAGGCGAAATAATGGCGAAGCATATGACAGTGGTGACAAATGTAACACTCAAGTGGACTGACAGTAAAATGAAGCACCTCAAAAAAGTTTTGACAAAACAGAAGAAGAGACGAAAGATGAATACCGTAAGATATCGATGCATGAGGAATGTGTACCATGCAGCCAACATTCGTTCGGCAACACTCTCCGAGCGTCGGAAAAGAATCTTTGGTTGGAATTTCTTTTCGACGGTTCGATCGATTAGTTCCTTCAGAAGTTGCTTCAGAATCTCTGTACAGTATTCCATCTTCTCCTGAAACCCCCCAAAAGTTAAAAATAACTAACATGAAGACTTTGAGTTTTGAGGTAGCCATTAAAAATTGGGAACGCTCATTAAGACATCAACTGGTAATGAATAAAGATAAAGCGTCATATACAAAGCACACCCTCACGGTTCCACTGCAGCTGCAATGAAGACAAAAAAGATTACATGTTTTCAGTAAAGCGATTAGTCCTCCTATTGATCCTGGCACATTAGCGATGAAAGCGCAATTCCAACAACGTGAGATACCACTTCATCGTCTTTCAAAGCCAAAAGCAATTGCAAATTTCGACTTCATACTCCTGATAGCAAGACTTACGCCATTTGTAGATATAGTTCACTCAAAAACTTTGAACAAAGGGTTAAAAAACTGGACGACAACAAGCAAATGACCAGACGAGGTACTGACCATCAAGACGACCATGAGAAGGGAGCCAACAGTGACACGGTCTTTCCCCAAGAAGTATTTGTTGTTTTCCATTGCGCGAACAAAGGAAAGCAGGAAATGTTTGTTCATTAGGAGCTTGTTAAACGCACGAAGACCCGTCTCGATTGACAACGCACGTTGGCTATCCACTTCGAGATCCCTCAACACCGCATGATTGTGGTAATTGTTTGGAAAGAGAACCTGAAATATAAGAGTCCGTCGTAAGTTGCATTATCTATTATCAATACTTAACACTGCGGATGATAGGAACTGTGGGGCTGAAGAGAAAAGCAAGAAAGCATATTGTGAGCACTGAGGCATTACACCTCGTCAAATGTGGAAAGTTGGTCGGTTGACAATTGAAGGAGCTATCTACCGCGTGGATACTAACTGAATGTTAAGCAAACGAGCAGAAGGCCAGGCATTCGAACGACAATAAATGCTATTCAGACCCAGCACATATTATCTATAATAACGACAGTAAGATAAGCAGGCATCACTTTCAACTGCAGAACAGCCCAAGAAGCACGAACAGATGGTGACTACTGCAGCCAATATTACTTCTATAAACAAGAGCTGCTTACAGAAACCTTCACACATCTACTCTTCAGCTGCATTTGACTGGAACAACGAATACTCTAATACGACCAAATGGCAGAAAGCTTACACGTGCTGTGTACTCCTTATAGGATAGGAAAGGAATAAACGAGACTCCAAGTGGCAGCTCAGCAGCCATTGCATTCATCGAAGTTTGCAACTCGGCGAACGCTTCCTTGCACTCGGTGGCCACCTTCATCTCTATCTGATCGATCTGATTGCGGAGGTGTTTCATCTCACGCATATGCGATGTACTCTTCCGCCTATAAAACCGCCTATTTACATGGAAGGCATTCCCAGTTTTGCAAAAAAAGATCAAATCTGAGCTGAAGGACACCTTAGGATTCGAAGGTCCCTTCATCACTTCAACCATATCGAAGGTTTCGACTTCTCGACTAGAACAAGATTCCGAGGTTTTCCGGGGGTTTAACGTATTTTGATGTAGTGTGACAGCAACTTGACAAAGAATAAAATCTTTTCTTGCTCCTGGATCAGTGAATATATAGCTTAGTGCTTCTTTGAAAAGCGAATAAAAGCATGCGAACGCGACGTCATCAAGCAACGATTGAGCTAAACCCACCACTAGATATAGCACTGAAGCAACTTCGTAATGAAGTTCAATTGTAGAACATAAGGCAGGCAAAGAAGAGAGAAGTGTTGAAAAAGTGTAAAATGCTTTGGCTAGAGCTGCAATGCAATGAAATGGTGAGAAATCCCCCGCTAAATTCCGATAACAATTGCACCACAGTGCGCAACAAACTCAACGCCATACCTGTAGAATATCAGAAGCAGGATGAAAGCACAGATAACGGTCAGAACAGCAATGAGTATAGCCACCAGCACCTGCGGTGATACACCCGAGTCCTTCGAGTTATACGACAGCTCCCCTACATCGTAGCTGTAAAAAGTATGTAAGCATTGTGCTTTTATCCGCTTATCGCACATTGTCAGTGAATATATCTGAAGCGACGACGATTTAACATAGAATATGCCTAGTCGCGCCCGTTCACTCTTTTACCCACTTTAGTATCAAATATGAGTGCCTTCAGAGAATTCAAAAAAACACCGCTGAAGGTCTGAATACAAACAATGCGACCTCGTTACTATTACTTTTCCCTTTCTCTCTCGCTTTCTACTGAACACTACTGCAAAAATCCAAAACACCGCGACAGGAAGAACAGTCAAACAAAGATGTTTTGAGTTAGTCGGTCAAGAGAGAGTGCACATTAAATTGCAGTATATTACCGAACCTCTGAAGTTCTACCCACACTCAATTAACAAGTGTCAATCCAAGCACCAATAATCCAACCTATCAGTGAACTATTATTTTCAGAACAAATAAGCAACAACTTCCAGAGAAGTAAATTTCAGGACAAAAATGCAAAAATCATCAAATAAATTACAGCTCGACTAGCACTTACCTCATTCCGCCAATTTTTACGACGACCCTCGGCTTTCTACTGTAATAGACATCTGGTGCAAAATCAGGCGGCACACATGTGAGTGCTCGATTGGCCAAGGCCGTCAAGTTGCATGTCTCACCACCCACCGTAACCAAGACATCACGCTCGCTGGCTGCAGCATCGAGATACTTCCCATTAATGGTCAGATAGTCGCCAGATCGATATGAACGACCATCAACGAACCTCTCGACGATGGGATCGGGGAAAACCTCGAGACGATTAAAGCCACTCAACTGCGACACGTTACTAAAGCAGACGACAATTTATTACTAAACCATAACAAATAGAAACTGTGGACACTTTCACTAAGGGAGTACTCCATATCCCCTTATATTCAACAACATTCTCCTCTTCTGCTAATTTCTAATCAGTTGTTCAATAGATAAGAACAGTAATGGAAATGACTGGCAACCAGAATTTCATATTAAGGAGGGACACATCAATGCCCTACTTCTAGAAGGCACAACAGCAAAGTTCCCCAACACACTGAGCCTCTGTCTCGATGCAATCGTTTGATAATATGATGAGAATGGTCGACGCATTTCAGCAAACAAATTACGCAGCACTCTATTTACTATCAGCCGAAAATGTATACACACCTCGAATCCGGCAATAAGAAGGCAGTTCGGAACGGTGCTTAATCGAGACTGCAAGGATGGAACCAATGAAAGACCGTTAAAACAAGTCAACGCTACAATTCGCAGCAAAGCAAAGATGACTCACCCAGGACGAACTCCATCCATTTCGAAGCCGTATTCAAGCAATAAAGGATGCTCAATTGTCGGATGATTACGTCTGCAAAATATCTGTTGAAATGATAGCATATTTCTTTTTAAACGACAAGAATGCACGAAAGGGCACTTCTTCAATACTAAATGAGTGTTTGAAACGGATGCAACACTGATGTGGTGAGCTTACCCTCCATTGCAGCAAATCTCATCATGCTATAATCCCTAACTGACTGAAAAAAGCAATAAATCCTTGAATTTCTCAGCAACCCAAAGATCGATTTCGCAGTAACCCGTAGAGATCATAACACGACTCATCACAAATTTGACATAATATACGAACTGCCAATATGCCAATCCGATTATAAGAATGTCAATAAACATCAATCAGCACGCTGTTCTTATTCTCGAGTTGCTTCTCAAAATCACGAGAACTCAACGTGCCGAGCACCTATCAGCAATCTCTGTGATAAAGTCTCTGATCATAACACCAGAGCGCATCGTTTTTTGCTACCCGCTGCACACACAACAATGAGTGCAAGATAACTGCGGAAACAACAACACAAAATGCGTCAAGTTATATCTTCACTAGAAACTACTGAGGATACTATTAACGAATACCTATCATGTGGAATCATGAGATCAGGTGTGTAGCAATGCATGAGATCATCACGTTCAATAATGCATCGTGGTCCTTGAATAGCGCGATCCTCATCCATAACGAGCATATGCGGTCTTTGCAGCAGCTTGAATCCAGTTCCAAACACATCAACGAGTATACCGCCTGAGGCTATGCTCCGCTCAAATCGTACTTGACTCACTGTTGGTGCCTTTCTACAAACGTAACAACATCCGAAAGAAGTACCACAAACAACTCAGAAAAACACCAAAAGTCTATGGTGGATAGGCGAAAGTCTCGAAAAAAAGCTCGCAAAAACAATCGGTATGGATATTTCTGAAAAACGAGCATTCTTTAAAGGCAAGAAAAGGTTGATTCTCTGCGTGATCATTGCAATTGTACGCTAGCAGTAAGTTGGCATAATATGGGTGCTTCAAAACAGAAACACCTAAAGAATGCAGAAGACAATCGGCGAACAAAATAACGACTCCGAGCGAAAAGAAGCATTTGCTAACGCAATTTCACACAACTCTGCAACACGTCGACGAAACTTTGATGTTTCTCAGCACCAATGAGAGAATTTCACTTGCCCTCAACTTGCCCCTCACCTCATTCTTCTATAAAGTCGCCCATCATTTGCAAATCGATTTCCAATCCGAAAACACGTTCCCTCTTCACGATAACAATCAGCATGAAGGCAGAAAATGATCGACAGGATAGAGAATCTGAAGTTACACCGCTTTCTTCCTTCACTACATTATGCTCAAAGATTCTTTTCATCACAACTGCGGTGCTATTCGCTAACTACAACATCCTCCTCAGTTCCACTTTACGCCAACTCAAAGAGCACCAAAGACGCGATACGAAAAATACACACTCATATTTGAAGCGGAAGTTGTCGTAAATCTGAGTGGAGCCATCAATAGTAACACTGAAGCTGCCATCAGAGTCATTGATCGACGGTCCAGTACGGCAAACTAATCGATCAGTGGAACGTTCCAATATCTGGCAGGGAATGCGATTTGACGCCACGTTTATCGACACGTTCACCATCGAGCCTGCATCCATGTTTTCACCCCAAACCGTCACATCCGTACCACCATACTTCGTTCCTATAACATCATTTGCAGATATGGCACGTGCAGATATAATTTTATAGGATGAATATGAAACAGAAAGAGGAAAGACGCACCTCTGAGTGGTTCTATTCTCGTCACGAGTGGATCGACGTACATAAAGCTGTCGTTGGAAATAGCCGTGTATCTGTGTTCGTCCCTCAGCTTGACGATAATTGGATTCCTAGCTGTCTTCTGGACGGGACTCGGACGTGTACGGCAAACGATTCGTGATGCCGTCACATACAAATCTTGATCCACATCGCAGCGTACGTTCGCTGCCGTGACCGCACCCGCAACGTCTTGATAACTACGTCCCAGGTTGATGCCATCGATCGTCAGCTGAATATAAACATTGATGAGTGTTTGTAGAATTGGCACATTCGTCACACAAGCATAGTTAGCATTGCAGTAACTTAATTGCTGCGAAATATCTTCAAAACAGTTCAAGATTTTTATTCATATAAAATCTCGACCGCTGAGCATTACCTCAATGCCACATTCCGGTTGAGGCACCTACGAAAGAGCACTTTAGTCTCTGCTTCAGAACGAATTAATATACAACGAAATAAATGAAATCACTCAGAAATGGTTCTCTTAAAGGAAATCAACGTTTGATAATCTCATTTCCAGAGATGGGATCAACATTTTAAGTTACAGCCAACTTTCTTCGTTTGCGACAGACTCGGATGGTAAGCAATTCACTTGCCTATTAAGCAGTTATGCCCGAAATAAGGGTTAAATATAGCGGTAGGAAGTAAGAATGAAATTGCGCTAAAAGCTTTGTCATTGCCACAAATACGTTAGCTGTAGTCGTTCACCGAACAACTGTTTGGCTAATGTCTGTTTCTTTCGATGCGCATCTCAGAGAAGAAAAAATAACAGATTCGATTAAAACAAGAATGTCTAAGAAAACTTCCGCTGAACCCCATAAGCAACAAGCAGCAGCGTGCATTGGAAATTAAGCCGAAATTTGTATTGTGGACAAGCAAGTGAACGGAATTGACCGATATATGCGAGTGATGAAAGGAAAAATAAAAGATTCATAAGTGGCCGTTGAGTGCATTGAATAAGGTGTGCAACCAGCTCATAAGCACAACAATCGACATCAAAATTGGGTCACCGCACAAATTGGTAATGCGAACGCCGTAAAACGTTAACATCAATCAACGCGCAATCGTTACTGCAGCTAAGAGGAGCGGAAGAAAATGAAACGAACTTCAGCATGAGGAGACAGCGGTTGAATGTGGTGCTGAATTGCTGCAGAATTACGTTTTTTTCACAACCAAATCACTCTCAATAGTGTAGTTGTGACATCTGATGAAATAATGCAGCAATCAGAAAGTTAGCCAACATGCAGCATTAACTACGATTCTCAATGGTCATTAAACTGCTCCCTTCTAAGCTCAAATTTTAAGACGCAAATGACGTAGTAGAAAGAGAATTTTAACATACCAGCGTTCGGCCAGCAAGTGGTCCCTTCTTCGGGTTGAAATCTGTGATCACTGGGTACGGACAGAGTTGAGTCCTGAAATCGAAGTATGGAAACTTCAAGCGTCACGAACAAAACGGAATCGAAGTTCAGGGAAAAAATAAAACGAATTGTGTGACGCAATATTTTGGAAGTCTCTCGACAATCTCGCATCATCTTTTCAGTTCACTGATAAACAGTGGTCATGTAGCCACAACTACGCTTCATGATGTACGACTTAAACACGTCAACAACAATTTCTCTTCAAATTTACTGGCAGCTGTACTGCACTCGGTTTTTGACATTATGTTCAGTGTAGAATCAATAAAGAATTAAATGACAGTCACCTGTTGAGCCAATCATCAGGACCTTCAGCCGGACACTTGTCCGGCCGGGTGCACTGCCTTTCCGAAGAGCACCAACCGCATTCGAACTTCTTATCACTCAACGCCAAGCAAAGGCCACAACTTGATGCAAGCATTTCGCACTTGTAGATCACGACGCGAATACCCTGACTATTGTCAAGTACATGGCCACCTTGCTGACCCTCCGTTGACCACACCACCGAGAAATTCGCTATCGCCATACCATTCCCCATACCTGGTCCGTAATAATCGAACTTCATCACCTCACATCTGAACAAAAAGTCATCACAATTCCTGCTCATTATCGTGTTTGCTACTACTCTTACTATTATTAACACCATAATTACTACTATCACTCCCACAGCCTCATAGATTAACTCGCACACTGATATCGCAATCTGGTCCCGATTTCAGCTGATGAATGGCGATTAAAGAGCTCCCCAGATGAAAACAAATTTATTTTCTTCGACTAGTTTCGGCTTATCTTTCTTCCCCTCTTCCTCACATAATTCTTGTTTCTAATCCGAAAACCATCTTTCGGTTTCTCACTGACAGAATGTACAGGTAAGATCACTCCTTCGTTTACCTCTCAACTGAAGAGTTGAAGAACGGAATCAATCAAAGGCGAAAAACAAACAAAACAGTCATCTTTAAAATCGAACCGATATGAAATCGGTCCTCTTCAAGATGGAAAAGAGATTAGAAAATACAATGGCCCAGCAACGGGCACAGAAAACAAACTTCTCAATTATTTCCTCGACACCAACATTTCAAGTTTATGCAACACCCACCCTAGCATTATCTCGAACACATATAACAACGAAACGAACATGATAACGTCTCCCTGTTTCCTGGCGAGTCTTTCATGAACGCTGTGTTCAATCCTCAATTGGCATTTGAAATCGGTCATAAAATCGAGCAAATTCTTCGCGCGTACTGAGATTTGTCTCGTTTTGCCAGATGCGACGTAGAACTCCAATTCATCGGCCACCATATGCGGACAGTGAGAAGGCCCTTTGCGTCGCGATGGCCCAATTCTCTGAAATACAGATCACCTATTTGCAAAATAAATTCACCTTTATAATCGACAGCCATAATACGGAGATAAGTGGGAGGATGATTCGACAAGAAGTGCTAGGAACGCAGTCCAATGAATCAACAGTTCACCTCGTTGACCCCACACAACTGCACTTTTGATAAACTCCGAAAGAGCTGGATAAAAAGATATCGAGCAAATATAATCATATCAATGATTGAGTCGATTCATTACTATACTTGAATCCTAATGATGGGAAAATATCAAAATGACCTATCGCAGGAATCAAATTTGACTTTACCTAAGCGCTGCTACGATCTCAGCAAGCAACCTGTGGAACTGAAAAATAAAATGGGTTTAAACCTGGACTTCAAAGCCGACCCCCAGAGAACCTCACACCTGGAAACAGAGGTAATGCGCTTCATCACAGACAGGACGTTCATGGGTCTTAGTCTCTCTGATATTCAACTGCAAGAAGTCTCTCAATACACCCGAAGCCTTTCGCTATGATCGCTGTGCGATTCTGCGTAACGTAAGTTCCGGTGAGTTATTGACGTTCGTTGACCACCTGTTTTGTCATCAAGTGCGATGAATCGTGTGGTAGTGAGCAGAATACAGAGGCGCATAATATCTGCATTTCATTGCGGACACATGGCTCACCTACTGACTGGGCGTTATGAAGGCGGCAAAACACATCACGCATGCAGATATTCGCCAATAGTCTCCCATCATCAGCAAACCAGTTAAGCATTTCCTAAGAAAAACAAAGATCTGAGCATACCGCGAGTCCATTGACGATGTGTTGGGCGCGACATCGATTTTCGGTGGTTGTGCCTGCCACACACTGATCCGACTCAATGCACCAATCGCAGGGGAACGCACTACTGACACAAGCGCCACATGACATGAAACGCGAGCAATCGTAGAAGGTGAAGTTGGTAAACGCCAACGGAGGTCCATCAACACTACCTGCGATAGCCAATCGTGCTGGCAAACTCTGCGAATCTGCTGGGATCTTTGGCAGACGCGTCAGTGACGGAGTCGGACACCTAAAATGCTCCTTCACGTTTATTGACAACGAAATTGCGTTCGCACTCCAAGAACCAGCAGCGCTCGTACATTCCTCAGTTGGCTGGTATTATATTCGCTAAATAGATCATTGAAGTCAAAACTCATCACTTCACGCGGGCAGTCTCTAAGTTGCTTATGCATCAACGATAGCACGACAATGAAAGATTGCGATTCATCTTCTGAAATGTTGTTGGTGGAAAACCTCCGTAGGAAGTGCATCACTATCTTCGAGGCGACAGGTGATGGGCACGCAGCAATGCTCAAACAGTCAAAACAATATCTTTTGTAATTACTTCGAAAACGCAACTACTGAAAGCATTCAGAGTTGAGCATCGAGCGCATCCGGCACGTGCCAAACCATATTCTTGATTGGAACGATTATCGATGGTGGTGAAGATGGCCTCTTATAAATAGCTCACAGGATGCCACTTCAAGCACCCACGATGCATACTGTCGCATGGTGGCTATNCCGCATGGTGGCTACACACAGTGAAATGCTTACTGATACGCAAAGCGATAAAACGCGCTAACATTCAGCAGAAGCGGAAGTGGTAGAACAATACGATGACTTCATTTCAATGACATTTTAACAGAAAAATTTCGTTTCGATGAAGGATGTGCCACTGCATGCACCTGCCAGCACCGATGTGATACTTAGGTCACTTCGTTCTACGTCCAACAGCATCATACAGCATCAAATAATGAAATACAACGTTACGCTCACCTTACTCTCGATTCGCTCGCACCACTCTGTTCGGCGACCATCGTTACGGGACCAGATGCGTTGCCAAAATCGAAAATACAAGTCAACTGACCGCCGAGACTCGGCAAGTTTTCGAGCTCGATGTTCAAGTAAGAGGCGCTCGTAATCTGCATCTTATCCGGCTCGACTGAACGAATCCTGAAAAAAACATCTTCAACAGCCGCAACACTCAGAAATGCAATCGCATTCCTTTCTTCCTTCGCACACAAAAAGTTGTTAAAGTGCATTAAATAGTGAAATTCTTAGTTTACGATGCAAATGATCAATAATTTCAAATGTGGAGTGAAGTGACGAATTGTCTGATTGTAGAAAACGAAGTAACTCAATCCCATCGGCGTTGAAGGATGAGCAAATACAGGGTCTCGATTGTTGTATGTCCACTCACTTGACTTGTTTGAATGCGATGCCCACATGTGTGAGCACTCGAATTATGCCACTGAGGGGATATGCTTCGGTTGCATTTGAAGAGAAGAGGAAAAGAAGAAGATGACGATGGAAATGAAGGGTTCATGAGGATGGAGAGATGAATCAAACCCTCACGTCTTCTATGAAAAGTCTGCTAGCTTAAGAGTGTTCATTTCAACGTACACAATCCCCTTCACTGTCACATCTCATGTTTCGCGTCGGCGATAAGCTAACAGACCCGAAGCATAAGACAAATACTTGAATACTCAAGTGCTTCAATAAGCCGTAATGTTGGTTACCAATGTTGCATCATAAATTGCAAAAAAGGTCACAAAGACGTCAATACTTCTTTCATTCAACAGAACTAGAAATGATTCGTAACAAACACAAAGTAAACATCAATGTTATTCACCTAGCCGTGCCTTTTTCCATTCATGCTCATTCAGCACTCCAAATATAATCCCCCCTCGCCTTTTACAGCTGACTCATTTTTTCAAGCGGATATAATGGTGCCATTTTGAGCTTGAGAGAAAGCTCCCCTTCCCACTGGATTCTTTTAGAGGATAAAAACACCGTAGAAAACCTAACACCCACACTTCCACAATCCACTGTCAAACATGCTGCAAATTTTGTACATCCCAGGCTGCCTATTCTTCTTTGGGCTCGATAAATCAAGAGCATTTGCTAAGGGCTTTTCGTATATGTATACTTAGGAGTGTTTGAGATCAGGGAAGTGGAAAAGCAGTTATAAAGAATGTGAAAATACAGCACTCTAAATAACCCAATGAAAACGTTATCGCTTACAGTGGGCATTTTCCAGTGCGAAAAGTAAGCCAATCATGCGGCGTTGACGGTATCGACTTGGTGCATTCTCCTTCGGGTACACAGCCGTTGTTTAGCACACACCATCCGCAGTAGGGATCCCTTTGTGACAAACAACTCTCACAATCACCAGCACCTCCGCAATGACGAACCTTCACCTTGCTTACCTTAAAAGGAATCTAACAATGCTAATCGATGCAAACTATGCACTTACTGAGCCGAACCGAACACTGTGCGATGGTACAGCATTTGAGAAACTCAATCAAAAGGCACCAACCAGTTCAACGACAGGCTCTATCATTACATCCCTTAGGCAAAAGTTGTCTTTCATTCACATACACATGCAAGGAAGTTTTTTAGAGGCTCGAATTTTACATCCGCCCACTTATGAAACGTTAAATAAAAAATAACCCCATTGCAGTCGAAGAGAGCGAATAACGCTCGAGAGGATGCCATCGCAATCAAGAAATGCAAATCCCCTCTCCCCCTCAAATAAGAACTTTCTTTGAAGCATCTCTTATAGCTAAGCAGTAAACGGCTAAGCAGCTGCTGAGTGCGCATACTGCCTCGAGCACTTTAACGCACCCGCAAGCAGTAAATATCGAATAGGCGCATGCATAAGCGAAGTGCTTTCTTATAATGCTTCATTAATATAAGAACACTTCAGCGTGTCCCTCAATACATCCAAAGCATTCGTTGGTTCATCGCAGCACTTTAAATACCTCTTTAAGTGATTGTCAGTGACAGGTGAATTGCAATCCAGCGTTCACTTCTTCCAAAGAATTTCGCCGTTACAGGAGAAAGTAAACGAAGATATGCATGCTGTTTGCGGAACAACAATGAATCTCACCTAGGTGGTGTGGGCCTAATTGAATGCCTCAAATAACCCCACAGCATTATCTATAGCATAGCAATCTTTACCACGAGTGTTGAGTCAGAATGCGTCTATAAGATGCACAGTGAAGACAGTAGGGCAACAAAGAAACGAAGAAAGTCTGACCGAGCTTGGCGTGAGTACATAAACGTGATCGCCAGTGCCGTCCAACTCGAGATCCTGCAGCACCGGCTTGCCACCTCCAATCTCGAGTGTTCGATAAATAAAGCCCGCTGTGCGATTCTCGACGACCGCCTTAAAACGAATAATGATAATCCAAAGCTCACCAACAGCTTCTAAAAATATATGCAAAGTGATACATAAAACATGAAGTGAACGTATTTGATCTTCTGAGAAGCGTAGAATGCAGTGTCGACAGAAGTAAAGCACAATAGAGCATTTGTCGAAAGATATGAAGCACATTACTTAAAAAAAGGAAAATAACTATGAGCTGTGTAGTAATAACAAGCTGAATGATCAATAGGGTTATTAAAACAAAGATTAATTAACGAAAAAAGATGAGTGCAACATTCGAGTGAAGCTAAAGCGGTTGCAAGAACGACTTAGGATGTGTTAGCTGTTCATCGAAAATGGTAAAATAAATGAGAGTCACTAGTGCCACTTTATAGATTCGTTCAGTTAAGGACAACCCTGATTTATTTTTATCGCACCACCTCCACATAAAACGTCAATCATGCGGAATACCTGTCATTTCAGTGAACGAGTTGCGAACAGCAATGCAAGAAATCGATGACGAAAACAAACTTTGAGAAGTCGGCCATCATGTGTGCCGATGAACGCCACTGTATTAGCACGTGTCGTATTGGTGGCGATGGCCGTGAAGCGTGCGTCCTTTGTTGTGAGCACAGGTCTCGCCTCTATAGCGATGTCACCACCGATATAGCTATTCACATCTTTACCGCACAACACTTCTTGCCCACTGAACTTTGTCTGCTGGCATCGTTCCGCTGATTTGAACCACGGTAGATTCTGCAAGCAATCCACTCATAGAAGCGCTTTCATTCTCCAATCCCAAGCAGAAACAACGATAATAAGAATGAATTTTCGGGAATGTAACCGTGTACGTGAGGTGTCTGTCCTCTTTGCAGACAGTCAACATTAACCAAACTGCTATCAGCGACATCATCTCCACTCGAGATGTTCAAAACTCTTTTGCTCTCTGCAAACACCTAACAACCAATTCATTTCCAACAAAAACGGTCATTAACGTGCTCATGTTAAACAATCCATCAAGCTGAAGCAAGAAGACCACATCTGCATCGTATTGAAATGCATCTCCTCCATTACCTCCATTCCCTCAAGAACTATGCTCGCATTATCTTGTAGCATCATTATTCGTCACTAAAATGTGTTCTATTCGATCCATTGTGATCATACAATCAGCTTCTATTACTGCTACCATAGATACACGATCCTATGTGCTGATTAAATTCAATACAGCGTTCGTCTGAGGCGTAAAATTGCGCCGTTTCTAAATATAGAATGTGCAGAAAAATGCTAACGTTCCTTTATCCGTCAAGAAAACGTCATGGCTGTTAAATTATGTTAAGGACTTCGTTAGACTGCTGTCTTTCCAATCGTTGTGGCTCTTTAAAAAGTTAGTTACATCATCACCATCGAACTCCGACGCCTCTTTCACTCCCTTGCCTCCCCCCACCCCCCCTTCTCCCCCAAACCTGCGATACAGTTAATGGAAAAAACAGTCCAAACAATATGCAGTTTGGAAATATGATGATGGTCCCTTCTTCTTTGACCCATCACTGACCCTTTCCTCCATGCGGACAATGATGTGAGAGTATTCAGGAAACGATGAAAGAGTTCCGATTTGCGAACGGACCGTCAATTGAAAGAAGTCTACGAAATTGCACTGCGAACGGACTAATGCTCGCCGCAACAACAAAGTGAGCTGATGTTATTCTCCACCCAGCGGTGCACAATTAGTGGCCCTCACACACAATCATACCACACGCTGACCGCGTTCCTTTCGGTGCCAAAGTTCCCTCACGAGCATTTCATGCTTCCACATAAATGAACTGCTGATGGAATCAACTCAAGCTGTCTCCTTTCCTCTACAAGACAACTGCAAGTGCAATCGCTCCTTATATACTTATAGTTAAAGGATAGTCGTCGATGACAAAAGTAAAAACAACAAATCTCAACGATCGAGAAAATACCTCATTTATGAATAATCTAGTTCGCGTAATCACGAACAATGATAAAGAAATCACGAGACAACAACTAGGACATAACTTATGACACCCACGGCTTACATGCGCTGGAGGAATATAGCCGATACTAGGTGGAGGGCAACTGTCGGGGGGCGCGTATGTGGGGACACAAATGTCTGAGTGAATATGTCGATAAGCACGCCAAAAACATGCATAATTGTGCTAAGACAGGCTCAGCAAAGGTAACGGAGAATATGAATGGTAGAATTACTGAACACATGCCGAACAGATAAAATAACGAAACCTTGTCGTTTTCACCACGAAAACAAATTTCGATGTTGTCCAGGAAAACTCTCTCGACAGCAGCCATCGGATAAACACAAAGAGCGCTACGCGCAGTCGGTACCGACTTGTCGACCCCGACCCCCTCCACAAACACCGCATACAATATGTCATCCTCCACACTGCAAAACAAGTCGTGATCTCATAATATCTGTCATTAATGTATATGGAAACGAGGACGAAAACGAACATGCAGTACAGAAAAAAGGTATTCTTTGACTGAATCACCGCATAAGAGAAATAGCCTCTGTCCTTAATCACCTATCCAAACTGCACATCTTTTCAGCAATCGATTTCGGACGCCTGTGTGTCACTTAACGAAGGACACAGTGACATCTAATGGAATTGACCTTTAAGGGTAAAAGAATGAACCCCTCCCTTTTTTCTTATATATGGGTATCAGAAAAAGAAATGAATTCTTTCGACGCGAAACAGGCAACATCCACCAACATCAAATCGAGCCAATACTTCTGCTTGAGCAATACGCTTTCCTGTATTCACAACAACTGGCACAACACGGTCACCTTCCGTGTTATTCCATTCATTTCGGATATTCAACCATACTTTTCCTTCTTCCTCTCCTGTTACCCTCCCGACTCTCCTAAGCGTCGCCGAAACGCAGCTGATGAAAAGGCGATATACAAAAGCACATATAACCTCATGCCAAGTGAGGACGCAAGGTCGTAACCGGGCTTCGACAGATAAACGTCAGTGAGCAAATTGTACGTCTCATTGCCTCGGCCACACTCCAGCGGCACTTCCGTATAACTCCAGAAATGTGCATCAGTAGTGCAAACACGGACCAGCTTCGAAATTATCGGGAATGTATTTCCTCCGGGAATGTAGCCCTTTGGTTGACGAGTTGCAAAATATGCAAACCGACCGCTTTGAAACCCACCGACGTATTCAATCCTGTAAAGAAAACCTTCATACGCGCAAAACGTTTCATATGTGAATAAAGGATTCTGAAGCAACTAGACAAGGAAGACCAAAAGAGTGAAGGAAAGCGAATGGCTCCGAATTATCTGAGGAGAAACTTCATAACTACGGAAAGTTCTGTGTAAATGGTCACCTGCTTGACGATTTCACTTCAATACTTAACGCAACCGAAGGGTCACTTGATCGAAATTATCTCTGAACTCGACTGTCCTTCAAATACCTGAATTCATGGCCTTCTTGTGAATTCCATTCGAAGACCTTCCTCTACGAAAACACCCACCTCAGTGGCGAATATATTCAGTTGGCCTATCAGATACGCTATGAATGTGAATTAACGAGGCAGCATCGACTGTTTAAATGCGTATTTTCACGTATCAGCAAGGACACATTTCCAACAATAAACGACAGTGAAAGAGATCAGAAGGGTTACTTGTATTGTCCTCTGAACTGCCTTTCCATTTTGATTTCAGTACCCGTTCCAACACCCTGCACTGACACGTCGAATAAAGTTTCCTGTGCAAGCGATAACGATGCAACTGCTGGCACGTCATCCCAGTAGCTTCCGTTTTGTGCATATGTCGATGCAACGTACAGTACATCTTCTGAAAGTGTTCCGTGGAAAGCACATAACATTCGTTTAGCACTGAAGTTTAGCGTCCGAAGAACGAGTGTGCTTCATTTTTTAGGCTTTAAAAACGAGTAAAATCCTTCTCTGAAAGCACTGAACCTACTAATGAGGATATGGAAACTGCAGCCAAACCTGATGTGATTATACCGTAATTCCGTTCTATTACATCATTTCTTCACAAGAGGCAGCAACTGTTCAATACTAAAAAGACGAAAACGTTGGAAAACTTAGTTAGCCAAAAAGTGTCTTTGAAGTCAGAGTGATTGTTCACAGTTATTGTGCCACCTTTGGAACACATCTGAAGTGTGAAACAGAAAGACGAGGGCAATTATGACAATAAACTTACTAGGTATGCCATCATCGTTAGGCGGACCCGCACCCACAAAAATAACGGTCGACGAGAACCTGTCGTTGGCCACCACATTCCGTTGCGATTCTCTGATAACATCCTTCTGATCGATGTTATACAGATTTCTCCAACGGCATCGTCCCTATGAGATGAACTTAGCTATACACTCGCCACTTCTAATAATTCGGCATTGAGATATGTTGTAACAACTGATAATAGAAAAGCAATTTATGAGAAATGATATCATCGTAAGCAGTACTGTTTGTGAATGTGACACTGATATAGCAAATGACTTCTTATGCTGTTATTTCTTCGCTCGGAAGAAAAATTCGTCGAGAAAATATCGTACTCCAAGTGCATGGAATTAATGGCCGATGCATCGCAGGTGTGAGTCAAACATCTTCAGAACAGTTGATAGCTAGCCGTCGAAGCATCAAGTTCCTTAAGGGCTCAAATCTGTCTTCTGCTAATCGTGAAAGCGATTATTCCCAAGTGTCGATTTTCACCACATACAATGCATTTGAAATGCTGCTTCCCACCGGACACTCGTCGCCCTATGTGTATCAAAGAATAAGATAAAGCTTCTTGAATGCAGAACTCCCATTTCGGTAGATGATCATTTTCCAAAGAAAGACCGCATCGCCTAATACGAGGACAATCGGCCACTCTCAAGTCTCCTTCCGCAGTCATGCGATGTATTAACTCATTTAGTGATATACAACGGTGCAGCATTCCGCTCCGATCTTTCAGCAAAAGAACGTGACCAAATAGTGAGTGAATGCACTTGGAGAACTCAGAGCTCAACACTCAACAAAAAACATTTCTTAACGCTTTTGTCCGCAACATTCACCTCGTCAGCAATACTGNATAAAGATACCTGAAATAAACTGGAACATTCGATCAACTTCGATCCTTTCTCGTACACAGCCAATCCTTTCGTATAAGAATTGTGCGGTGTTTTGCGGTTACAAGATTCTCTGTCTGAAATGAACTAACACCTTCGTTTTTAATATTCGTTTTCGAATGAATATTCACATATTCAATGGGAAATACCAGTTATCCACGAATAACACATTGGTCCATGCAATCAGTCTTGAATGGGAGACTCGTTTGCGTAGAACGTTCGTGTCTCTCCTCTCTCCCTCCCTAGGTGAATGCCAAATGAAATACAGTAAATCTCTTTCTCTTTTTCTCCCCCTATTTATGGTCCCAAAAGATATAAGCAGAGCTGGTGATATGACGCGTTCTGGGTAAAGCAATGATAACCACTAATTATCATTACATTTGCAATAAAGACTTTCAATATTTGTGTCGGGATTATCAATGGCAACACGACCGAGGTCAACAACGCCGAATATATTCAAATTCCTTATGCGATGGTCGGTCCTCTAAGTGCAGATCTCATGCAGCACATCTCCTTTGTATGGCTGTGCTTTGACTGATGCCGCTCATTTGCATAATTCCCACGAATGCACTTCCAACAGCAATCATGCGAAAGCACATCACTGCAGTTGTTGCAATGAATGGAATACATCGCTTCTGACATTCTCACCTCTAATATAAATTGCATTCAACAAGAAGAGTGCTGAATAAGCAACATAATTTTTATTGGCAATTTGTTCTATCTCCTCTTCTTTTGAGAACGAATAATTGCAACTCGAAATCTCACAATAATTATCAACAGCAAACGAGGTGTTATGTGGATTTATTTGCTTATTAGGTGAATAGAACGATAAATAATCGTAAAAGCAATTCCCTCGACAATACACAACTAGATGTGAATTGAAAGTAAGACAAGTTTCGATACCACAGCAACCTCGCTAAGTGAACTGCTTTGAGTTGTGTGCCCCCTGTGAGTATCAAACAATGCAAGAAGCATGATCAGCATCAAGCAATTACAGCATCAAAAGAACTGCTATGGAAATGTGCATGCCATTCTCCAAAAATTATTTAGATGAGAAAATAAATAATAACATACACCGCTCCGTATATCCAAACAGTTCTAAATAAAAATAACTAAGCTCGATTAGATATTATAGAAAAGCTGAGTTGTGAATATGAGTGAATTGAACTGAGGAAAGGAAGGACGAGAATGAAGAAGTAGCTCAAAGTGAGATGACTGTTTGCGTTCTGAGAATCTGAATCCACGCGCAACGGCGCTGACGACCCCCCCCCCCCCCGTTCCACCTTTCTTCCCTCTTAACTTTCCTCACCTTTGATTACCTCTATCGATATCCTTTGAGAAATACTTTAACAAGCTCAGGATAGTTAAATACCATGCAGCTGCCCATATGACATAAAAAGGGTTTCATTTAATGCATGATGACGAGTGAGCACACATCGTACTCAATATGCTCCCCCCTAATATTGCTGTGATGCCCATAACAAAGCGTCACCTTCATCAACAAAAGCAATGGTGATAACTACGAACGATGATATGCTTTCGTGCGGCCTCATTCTATCCCAACAATAACGATGCATACATCTACGGAATTAACATGTCGCATGAATCGGCGCCTGCAACAATGGACAAAGTGCTATGGTCCACTGCATCTAAAAAATGTCCCCTGCACGGGTCACTGAATATCGCTGTCCGATGATCCCAACACATCTATTCACCGATTAGGGACCTAACTGCTTTTGTGGGATCCATCGAAGAAATTCCCATCTATTCTAGTGCATTCAATGAACTGCAAACAATGTTTTCAAAAATTCAAAGTTTTCGTTCTAGTACACATCTGAATACCAGCGTGCTTAGAATGTTCGAGTGGAAGAAGCATTCTGGGAAGTCATATTAATCGAAGAGAGCGGCGGGGATATTCAGTCGTCCACCGGAAACCGTTTGAACTGAGGAAATGAGGTGCTGAAGCGAAAATCACTCTTCCACTACCTCATCCGTGCCAGTGTAGTTCAATTCCATCGTTGGGTTTACTTCACTGCCTCAAACGCTCCAACTTATATCAAGATGGGATGTTTGCAGAACCTACTTTTAGGTCTGAAGTACGTTGGTGTATCATTACCACTGCCATCGGAGATATTAACGACCGTTTCAATACTCAGCTCGAAACACCATCAATTTCGTACTAATGAAGCACAACAGTCAACATTCTTACGTCAGTGCAACTAAGCACCAGTTCGCTCACAACATGCACAGATGTTTGAATGCACGACACCTTGTCACAGCGGACTTTGTTGACAACAAAGAACTCGAGATTTATACAATCATTCAGAAGGCGTAATGCCTCGTCACCCTCATTATTTGCACAGCCCCCTCTTATCCTTTCACTCTCCCTTACTGACCTCCACTACGCCTCATGCTAATGCACACCTATGATATGGGCACTATTATATGCGGCGAGGATTTTTGTGCGCGGAAAATATATGTCAGTAAATGGTGATCATGCGAAACGATTTATACGATGGGCACAAGAAGAGGACATTTCGCATAAATACCGTCGGATTACGACGCGATATTCCAATGGAAATTTGTTGAAAGCGATTGTCGCAGAGTGCAATTGACGTGTTTTGCTATGCGCTATTGAAGCGAATAATAACTGCCTGAGAGGAGATTATCGCAACGATACTCTGCATTGGAGTGTGACTCATTCACTGTTGCAACGTTTAGAGCACTGCTGTGCCAACATCACATCACACCAATAAGTACTTCAATTCTCCGCTCTTTTCTTAGCCTCTGTTTGCACAAGAATCTTTGTAGGCTGCATGTCGAAGAGCTGCTACGAACGGATGATGGTTACGCGCCATACAAACAACACAAGTGAACAACCTGTAGAAATTACATCGATGTTGATCACTACGAAGCGATCAATGAGCTTTACCCAAAAATGGAGCAAATCTGCACTCATCGCCAAATAATGTATCATAATTCAGCACTGGACTATGACTTCAACAAACACGACAGCTGACTTCAGCATAAAAAGTTGACTTTTGTAACTGTGGTTATGTGCTATGGTACAATAAAAAGAAAATCAATAGATTCAAATCGGACGATTTTGAAGTTTCGTTGGAAGCGAACAGAATACTTCCCACCATCCCCCTCACCCTCGTCCACCATTTTCATCTAGCAAACCGAGACATCAGTAATTCTGAGAGGACAACTACATCACGGCATCTCGAGGACCAAATTTAAAACAATTGCACGCCCCTCTGTTCTCTTTCGGTCTTTTCGAATGAGCCAGAAAATCGGGAGATTATCATCTTAGCGTCGGGAGGCACACAATCAGCACCATTTTATGCAATTTTTTTTTTTGTGGAAGTGGTAGTACGCCAACAAAATTAGCCTTAGAAAATGCAACGCTCCAAAGAGCACCAATCGACATCGAACACACAAATGCATCCCTGATAGAGAACAAAAAACATGCGAGAAGAAGGAATAAGACAACGTGAACACAGACTTCAATCAAACTCCCTTGTACAAGAAGCTGTGATCACTGAAAAAGGCCACGGCACAGGATTAGGCTAAAATCCAGTAGGCGAGCGATAAGCCTCCTGCCGCTGACCATGAATTATAGATCTGGTCCTGTACAAGCGAATTTGGACTACTCAGGGTAGAATATGTTAACAAACAGCATTCTATCAAGTCATCAGCGATATGCACTTTGGCGTTTTTTCAACACTCAAAGTCACATTGAAGTGGGTGAATAAGCAGAGAACGTAGTAATGTACTTACTGAGGCAGTCGTGAGAGTCCTCTTCGGGACCGGTCACTGCGTGCGCCTTCACGCCAAGACCAGAAGCGTGCAGATCGTATAGATTGTTCACTCCACCAACATATAATCGGCCTGTTGATGGATCGATCACCTGCAACGTCAGATGATTTGAACATGTTCAATTATTTTTGAACAAGTGCAAAAGAACTGTTCCACTCCGGCAACCACCTAGCAGACAGAACACATACTCTGTCACTTTCTGCGGCCACTCTTGAGCAACTTTCTAGCAGTTCTGTAGCCGATGGACCACGAAGTGAACCATAGTCGAATATGACTCAGATGAATTCGCTTGACTGGTAAAGAAAAGCTGTTTGGCTCGAAGGCAACAAATGAACGTCGAGGATGGTGTCGAACGAAATTCTTTCCGTGTGCACGGATTTACAATGTGAATATCGAGTCAACAGCAAGAAAGTAAGCAGATTCGCAACTCAAGGCAACCCTCTTTCGAGCAAAAAATGATAACATTGAAACCTTTCGAGGCCGTAAAATAAAACACATTTTATTCTCAAAGAACGAAAAAGGAGTCGTTTTAGGATGAACATATGAAAAAAAAGGAAAACTGCCTAATTCCGCCCGGCGTAATTGCAGTTCCCGTAAGGCTTGCAAATGTTTCTTCTCAATCTCCGAAAAAACAGTGTGCCATATGACTCGAACATTTTTAGACTCTCTAGTGAACCATAGCGTCTTCTTAAGTATACTTCAAAACAGGATGCTTTTTAACATTGAAAGGAAAGAACCATTTTTTCGAAAGGCATATCCTCGTTGATATTGTTCGGGTTGACAAACTCGGCAACAATATCGTCGCTGGCGAATCGCGCTTGCGCGAACGTCAGAAGCAGCACAAGTGTCGCCGTCTTCAGGAGCACATCGACGCCTCGCAAGCTCGGACGACGACGCAGAGGCGCCGGACTGGATGTCGGTTGAGTGTGTCGCATTACAAATCGCACTCAACCTCATCTCATATCCTCTCTCAACGCAGAGAGATTACCTGAGGCACATACACATAAATATACCGATTGTTGCAGGAAATAAATGACGAGGAAACAACCACCCGACGCTTCACTCGCTCCCGAATGTTGCACAACGCAACTCGAGCTAACACAACCGCCCTTCGGCACTGAAACCATCAACAAATGTGATTCTGAATGGCAGATACATACTCCGATACCGAAGAAACACATGAAACGACGCAGCATGAAGTGCAATGGGTGCGGAAATCAAAATACTTCACTACAGTTTTGTATTACAACACAGGTAGTGCTGTGAGAAACACTATTTCTACAAGCCGAGAAGATGTAACTGCCATAAACTTTAGGAAGCAGCTGGAAGGTAGAGCTTTAGTCTTTGGACGCAATGTTAGAAATCGAAGCAATGACTGCTGCATACAGTATTATACGACGCATCTTTCATATGGAGAGCAATTCATAAAACAACTGAATGCAAATAAGATGATTATTGAATGATAGTGGCATAACAGTGGGAATGGAATTGAATGGAGAGCATAATGGGATGAAGAGAGAAATTGCATATGAAAGTTGGGAAGAATGTGGTTGGGTGCATGCTCGGAACATTTGTTGTGATTCCGCATGATTGGATCTATGGAGGGAAATTCATCTTGCGGGGCAATGTAGGTGCGCCTGATTCCATTACTCAAAAAGTTGAGAGGACGGGAAACACAAAACAATGCACTACGAGAAAGCAGTCATCCACCTCCCCTCTCGCATACACAATTACAAATCACGCTAACAGCAGCTACCATACATGCATTTATATCATTGTCAGCAAAGTGACGGATTGAGCATGCCTAGATTCACATCATATCATTAACCGCTTCTCGTCACTTACGAACACTTGTGTGATCAAAACAACTGAGGCTGGTAGATCGAAGACAGCAACAGCATATCCGTCAAGATTACCATATAAACAGCGATATGCAAATGAAGGAATATTAGCTGTTACGAGACAAGCAACCTCTAATGCCAATGAACTTCTTATTCACAAAATTCTCCCAAATGAATGCTCAGTACGCGCAATAGCTGCTGCGGTACACAAGACGCTTAAACTCCGCCATGTACATCCAACTCTGGATGCAGTAAAAGCTCACCAATTCCCTATATAAATAAAGTGCCGTAAATAACGTTCTATGACGTTATAAGGAATTCGGTGAAGTGTCATATATAAGGCGTCTCACCCCCCCCCC
>JAARMF010000093.1:134335-164116 GCA_022844705.1 Toxascaris leonina
CCCCCCCCCCTCCCCCACAATAAACCCTTCTCACTTCTGATCCCTTGAACGGACTCGTGAGAAATGAAGAGACGTTCCAGGCCTTTATTGCAATTTGTAATATAAACGAAGTGGCGAAATGCTCTATAAACACAGCAACGAGTACAAGAAGTAACATAACCAGCGAAAGGTGTCAAAGATTTTGGCGGTAGTAGGCGATACATAAAATCGACGCCAAATGACACAAAATCAGCAGTGACATATAAACGGGCAACACATCACACAACCGGTCCATCTCAATGGTTTGGAATGCAAGAAGGCCGTCCACACCCAACACCGCCTCAACCGCCATACACTCTCGCATGCTTATTCCACCACCACACTCATTACTGCAGATCAGAGCAGCTCTTCGAACTTTCGTTTCCTTACTAGTTTCGAAGCGAGTTGCTCACTCGCAACTCCCTTATCAATTCAACGTTAGCCAAGAATGAACAAATGACCACTGCAATAGCACATACAAATCAATTCTTTTCTCAGAGAAATTCGATTTCACTTCGCAGATATTTTCACTCCGCTTCAGCTGAAACTGCCTTAAAGACTGCAATTTATTATAGACATAAGCTGACACCCAAAACAGTTGCATATTTCGAGTCCGCAGCACAACTCCCAAAAAAACCCTTTTAGTGATTTTAACAATCACATATGAGGCTAGGAGCAACATATCTCCTGTGCAGCTCCTCTATTATTTTTGACTCTCTATCCGTCTTTTTTGCACAATTTTTTAACGGCTGCTTCCGTTTTAATCAAGGGATCGAGCGTGTTTTACTTCTTTCACTTCTCTATCAGCAAAAAATTCGGGGAGGTCGGATGCATAATCATCGATGATAATGATGAGGCAAAATTCGTGGCATCATGACCGCAAGAATTTGAAACGTTTTTGATTCGATCCCCAAACATTGTAACTACTAACTCAGTGTAAGAATTTCACTCTCGAAAAAGATCCTCATTTTCAAGGACAACAATTATAAAAAACGGTTGACTAATAATATATACAAATAAAACAGTGCGCAGACTCTCCTGAAACGCCTCATCTCCTTCTCCACCTTTCAATCGTAGTGAACTTGTTCCTCAATCAGAGGTCGTGTAAGTCGGTTGATGCGACGACAACTTCGCTTTCGCGTCTTCAATAAGTAATCACCAAACTGCGACTCAAACTCAGTTTTACATCTAGTTTGAGGCTCTCTTTTAACATTGCACTTCACTCTCCCACATCCACTCCCATTCAAACATCCTCGTTATCATAATATGTGCTCATCTCATAGAGATGCAATTGTGGCATAACCATACAAGCTTGACACTTTACAAGTAGCATATTAAATAGTCGAATGGGCAAGCTGAGTGTGCATCAATGGATACGATGCCCAAGTAGAGCGAAGAGCAGTAAATCCGAAAGAAGGCACACAGGAACATAAATATCCGATAACATCGATACCGACAAGCAGTATCTCGATATGGTTCCAACAGTCGAATGATGAAGCGAAGAGAACATCCGAAGTGATCTCACAGACGAGTTTTTAATATAGCACGCTTTAAACTGGAACAATATAGGCACTTAAGAGATGAGGCAGCGATCTTCGAAGCCGTTGGATGCTTGGTATGCGATGGGGACTCGCAGATTCGTCCATTTGAAAAGCGCCCTCTGGCACATGCTACTGCCGCGAACAGAAAGCATTCGTGAAGGAATCTCGAAGATAGGTAGTTTTGAAGTAGAAAAACAAGCTATGGCGACGGGGATAATTAAATGCTTCAACGAAGCACACAGCAGGTAAGCGATAACAAGAAGCTGAAGGAACTATACGATCGCCTTCCCTTCTTTAAGCGTTAAAAAGTTCATAAAGCAAGGGATATTCTACTCTTTATTCAGACCAGTTTCTTCTGCCACAGCCACCGTTAGCGTAGCAGAATGCAATGACTGCATCATCCCAAACTAGTTAAAAACATGTCTGCAATGCTGACCCTTTTCCCTCTTCGACTCAAACACATATACACGATGTTAAAGATCAAGCGTAGGACAGTGGTTGCAGGCAAGTAACTTCGCGCTTTTAGAAATTATAGGCTTTCTAGCCCTATAGTGAAGTAAGCGCACCCTATACCGAAAGCAGCCATTCTTGACAAAGCAGCAGTGACAGGCACTCGGAAGAAGGCGGAACGAAAGCTGATGCAACAGAAGCTGAATCACTGAAAACCTGATTCGAGCACAGGTCATCGAAAGGAACGACGATTTCACACTGATTCACGCGTGCAAAGATCGAAAAACGAGACTCTCAAAATGATGGAGCCTCAATCCAACATCACAACAGCACCAACACCCGTAAATAAATAAAGCTAAGAGATGGTGAAGAGGCATATGCTACGAGGCTATAGGAGATGAAAACGCAGGTAGTAAGAAAGATCTGAGGACAGCCAGTGAAACTGGATGCTTGAACAAACCACTTATAGAGAAATGCTGAGCCTTTTGTGTGTAGTAGCTGCACCACCTAGCATTCACCAAGCAATACGTTTTGGTAGCAAGTTTGATTTTGATGGGCAGAGCTTAATTGAGCCCTATGCAAAGGCCTTTTCGACTATTAAGAGAAACAAGCAGAGCCATGCATAAATCAGAGAAGTTGGAAACGAGCGATTGCTGCTGGCGTGACCAGGCCAAGTGGGGCACAGTGAGTTCATCATAGAGCAGCAAACTGCCGACGGCAGTGCGCACACAATAAACCAGCTCTAACTAGCTTCCGATTTGCACACGCCCAGCCCAATTTACACGACGCCCGATCCCAAATGAAATCTAACGTAATCGAAGAGGGCAGTTAATGTGGCAAAATGCCCGCCAGGCCTCCCTTTCTCAGCTTGCTAGCGACTCAGTCAGCAAGTTTACGACGAGTTCTCATCGCACACAAATTTTTCATGGATGCAAAGGCAGATGTGGGATGTGCATCAAAGAGAAACGTATATAGCAGAGAATACTGAAGACCCTTCAACACCCTTCACTGCACACACATACATGAGATGTTTGCAAAACCACAAAGTCAACAAACTCTTTTGGCCATTAGAAAAACTGCATAATGCCATGGCAAAAGTGCTCACGAGATGACTGACACTCGACAAAGGCAACGATCGGCAAGCGCACCTCTGTGTCTATTTGCAGCTGTATGTTTGAATGACACTATTGCTGCCGCCCAAACAATGCTTTCTTGAACAACATTCCCTTCCGCACAGATTTCATGTCCACTGAACACCGTGCTAAGAACAATCCACGCCGTAATCCCAACAACCGGCGTAGCGTGACGTGTGGGTATACAGAGCACTATTGTCGAGTAGGCAACAGTACTTCGACAAGAGCACTTCAGTATACCGGCGCATCTGTCAGCGACTGTGAGGACGATTGCGCCATTGGACACCCACAAGCATAAGGTGAAGGATGAAAACGAGTGTGATACAAGTTGTGGCCGAAATACAGTGAACAGAAGCAAGCAGAAACCAAAAGATGCTCAGAGATAGCGAACGTCGAAACGACAGCGATTACAGTTTACTAAATGTCATTTGTATCATTTAATTACTCCTTGTTAGAATCCAGAAGCAACCAAAAACGAACTGAAGAATTTAATTCTAATTCCATAAACAGCAATGCAAGAAGTAAAACTGGGCAAGCAATAAAAGGGAATGCGTTTGCTAAAGCGGCGAAGGGGAAGGAGGATGTGGTCCTTCCAGGAAGGATGAGAGGAGGCACAGCATTCTATACACGAATTAGCCGCCAGCCATGCAACTGCTGATTTTAAACACAAATCGTCGCGTGCTATTTTTACACAACCCATCATGCATGATGACGTCGAAATGTGCTGAACTCGACACACTCTCATCGCCACTTTGAGGTTAATTATTTTTCGACTTGAAGTCAAATTGCCTTTCTCCATGAGGGATTACGCGAAATGAATGTAGAACATTCACCGGCATAAATCACCACAACACGTCTATACCAGATGAAAAAAGTGGAGAACCGCGTCAGATGCCCTTTCAAAATGCTCTGCAAAGAAGCAAAACGGTTGCATAATTTGTCAGCGAACAACAAAAGTTACGCACCAGTGCACTCGTACTTCTAACAAGATCATCGTTCGTAAAACTTATGCAACGTTTTTGGTACATATCAGTGACTACAACTCCATAAGAAGGTAGGTCATCTAGAAAGGTGGTGTAATAATGCAATCCACTGGGAAAGTTATATCCAAAGAGCCTCCCAAATCCGACTTTGATATTGCCGCGGCAAAACCACTGGAGAACAGTCAAACACACGAAAGCACGCATGCGCGCAGTAACGACGTTGTGATAGTGCTCTTTGGAAGTACAAAATTGCGAAAAACATGCAAAAGGAAAGAAGAAATGGTGTTTTGCATCAAAAATTGCCAATAGGGCGAAGAGAGGGAGGGGGTAATGGCTGCGTAAGGAGAATGGAAGAACGACGACGAAGGATAGGAAAGTGGAGCAGAGAAGAAACGACGCAAGAATGGCGCAACGACTCGTTCGGTGTTGTGGCAGTGGTGTGGATGCAACTGGCAAGTAACTCAACTCGATGAAACAACTCAGCAAATCGTTGTCCGACGAGAACGACGAGATGGTTCTTGAATGAATGAGATTTTATGCTTGCATGATGCATCTGATGACAGCCGTGTATAAAACACCTTTGACGGTGTAGTGTATTCGCGTCACTGTGATATCCTTCAACGCAGTTTCGTCCGCAGGGTATTATTGCTGTTGCTCACGATCACGTAATGCTATGGGCAGTCCACATTTTCAATATTGTCAGCAAATATCACACTGAGAAGCGTATTTGGCTCCCATACAGGTGCACACCAGCACCTTTGGCCAGGATTTGCACTCACCAATTTGGCCAGAATTTGCAACTCAATATCTTTTGGGTTCAAATCTGCGGCCCAGTGATTGCAAATCTGCTATATATCGCTGATAGCGAGAATGCGAAAGCGCAGCCACAACGCTGACCGGAATTGTTTACTTCAGCGGCTTATAACTGACTACTTCTATTGGCTCTTTTCTTCGATTGCAGAAAATTCGCCAACAGTCGCCAAAAATTCATCGCCTTCAAATGATTTTATTTCAGAATGCCGCAAAAGCAGATTTTTATTCGCTTTTACTACTTGAAGTTCATTTTAGCGCCTGTTCGTCCCTAATTATGGCTAATTTCTTCGAATTGCCTAAATTTGAGGCTGACTGTCTAAATTAAGAGTGTCGAAGAGAGAAACGAGAAGGACGACGGGTTGCTCTTGTACGATCAGAGCAAATTCCCAGTGAATAAAGGTTGTTTCTGGAGTGTAGTATTATGAGTAAACGCTCTAGAGAAACCACATAAATTGTAAAGAAACATATGGAGCACTTCGCAGTCGCAGTCTACAAGCCCAGTATATTTCGTGACCTCTGATCGAACATGTACACCACAAGATGGTGTGGTTTTGTGCATGAACTTGTGAATGCTCATCGATTGTGCTTACTTATGTAGAAAACACGTTTCCATATGACCCACCTGCAGAGAGAAACGATGAAGGCAGCTAGTCCTTTGACATAATCTTTGAATGCTACAGATCCAAGATGAGGCATAAGAACGGAACCAGCTACAATGACGGGAGTGTTCTGCTGTTTGCCCTCTGCATTTGAACTCGCAAGGGAATTAACCCTAATTTAATTTGATTTCTTGCATAAATCTGAAACAAGAAATGAGTTTTTGAATTTTCGATTTTCGTTCCATCCCATCTACACAAACTTCTGCCAGTACAGTAAATTCGCAAACGTCGAAAGTTCCCATCTTCTCAATAAACGTGCTCAAGTACATAAAAAGCGGTATCAAACCTTTTCAGTGTTTTATGAACTGAGCGCTGAATTTAGGCAATGCATTCCTACACGACAAATCGGGCGGTTACACGCCGGAAATGCTGCCAAAGGTCTGACGTAGGCGTTCGAAACCGAAAGCGCTGCCATCCAACCAAATGTCTACGAAATGGCTTAAAACATTGATGACAAGCGATGCGATTCCGCATTTGAGAAGGCTGCCGAAAGGGTTTAGGTGTGTAAAGGAAACGGGTAGGTGGTGAAGGGGGCAGCAATGCTGCAACACTTGCTACTGAGGTCCCTAGAGGAAGCAACTAAACGGCATTCGCATAACTGCTGCCGCTACATCCTCTTTATTATGGTTCATCAGAAGAGGTTATCGACACACAGATGCACACGCTCATACTCCCGGTCAGCGCAGTGCCACTCCATAAACTTTAGATTTTGAAAGGGTCCGTTTCAAAGATGACAGAAACGGGCTTAGTGATGGGTCGAAAGCAGTCCACATGTGAGATTGGAACCCATGAGCCCCAAGTTTCAGAGAATATATTTCACTGCCTCTTTCATCATTCGCATAACTCAAGTCTGAGGACATCCGGAGGTTTCATAGATTTGAAGGGACCGTAAGAAGCGCAAAATATTTGTGACAGAGGAGGGGGTCAGTTTTATCGGTTTCACTTCTGAGATGCTCTCACAACATTGGTCCATCAAGCAGTCACCTCACCACTAGCACAGATTTTTAAGATATTAGCACAGCATCGGTTGTGTTCAAAAAATTTTGGCAAAAGAAGCGAGTTACTACCTTTCAGATGCACAAATTCTTGTGTTCGTTCCTTTATGTCCCACACTTGAAAAACGGACAAATGGTTAGATACGTAAGAACGGCGACAAACACAAAGAATACACTGGGTGCTTGCAGCAATTGTGCAAATGCAGTGAAAATTAACTGCGTGATAAAATGCTTGCACACACCGACTCCTCACGATCAACATCTTGGATGGGTAAGCCCTGCCTTCTCCCCCTCCTGCGATTAAATCGCCACTAAGAAAAACGAGCAGTTCAAGGCGACACTTCAAATGACTGAAAGGAAACAGAATTCCTTCACAGGCATTGCACACGTGTCATGAATCACGCCGAGTACACTCTTCGCAGAAAGTCAAGTACATGAGAGCGCAGTCAGTGGGCTGATGCGACACGCATTTTCGTACATTGCTTCGTCCACGAAATAAACATCGGCTGTGCAGGTGTTCACACTCACAAGCATCGAAAAGCGCAATCCGATTGAGACATCTCTTCAGTGAAAAAGAGAACAACTTGTGTGTCAAATATCCATCCATTTTGCAGTGACAAAGGTAGACTTCGCAACAACAACAGTGCAAATTTATGCTGATAAAGCATTTAAGTGCACATCGGAAATACCGGAAAAGGAGACACAAGGCATCATATTCAATCGAACCGGAAAGTCGGCCGACCTAGTGGTCTTTAACTTTCGATCGATGCACCGAATTCGATAAGACATCTTTCGATCTCAAATAATTCAAAAAAGACTCATGAAGTACTTCTCGAGACAATAAAAATAAATATTCGGTTCAGCTCTGCTTCCCCAATTAAAAGTCTCCATGTGGCGACCGTCCTCGCTGAGCACCTCTCAAGAAAATTGCACCGCTTCTTTGGGATTGAGTTCACCTTTAATAAGAAATCGGTTGAAGTGCACATATCGAGTTAACATTTCAAAATGAATTCTACGACGACCACCTACACACGACCAACGACAGCACCCCGTAGCACGCAGTGGCACTGTGCTTCAGCAATAATTTGTGACGGAGAATGAAAGTTGGCATCACAACTTTCTGTTTGCTCACTCGAAACTGCGAACCACCTTATTGGAACGATCACAACACTAGCCAACACTGCATATGACGCCGGATAAGCGAACTTGAAACATATGAATAGCAAATAGCCATCTGCTATAAAATGGAGATGAGCGACGAACATTCAAAGGGGAAATGCGTGGGGGGCGGGGAATGGCACGCAGCGCGACGCTCCTCTTACTGTGCGCGTACGCAAAGCAAAGCTTCCAAAGCGTCACCACCGCCTCCCTCCCGTCGACGAAATTCTGCGCACAACGCAACTCCCGTCAAATTCCATATTTAGGCCCCTCCATTTCATGTAATTGATCTCTACTCAACAGATCACCATCAAAACGTCAAATCGAAATCAACTCTTTTTCCCAATTGTCCTTCTCAAGCCGATTCCTAATTAATTCAGCACTCATAAGATGCCACCAATGATGCGACAGAGTTATAATCAAATTTTAGATCATGACGTGTAATATTACTAGCATTGGAAAGGGTTCACAAAACGAATCGGCTCAGCGTTACATTTCGACAGAAATGAAGACTGCATCTATATTCATAATTATAACACCATGTCAAAACATCTCTGCCACACACAATTCCTGCAATTCGTGAACAAATGCAACATACACTCCGAGTCGTTTCATGCAAAGTGTGCTCATTGTAGTGTATCACAATCAGACCACAACGATGTCAAGAGTTCAGAAGAAACCTGCTAAATAATGAAAACTCATCAGTTTGTTTTCAATCAACTTTATGCTGGGAATTCAGAGCTGCGAAGAGTTGCTTCAATCTAACCCGAATTAGTTCTCCTTCAATACGATCGCCTTGAAAGATGTTTATGTAGGCGCTTGCGGCTGGAGCTGAGGCGTAGTCGTTATAACCTCGATGAGAGCGATAGAATGGCAGCGCTGTTCTTTTCTCGGGGAAATCATCATCACAAGCGGAGCATGTCGGAATCCATTCGTTAAGAGGAAATGAGTGCCTCTGAGAAGCACGCTGATAATGTAGTCAGCGATTCCGCTCGAATGCTTCTATTGCGTGCTAATGCTCCATACCAACTTCCACATTTCCCGTCCACTGAGAAAAATCGTCCCCCTAATGGAGCGCATTAACTGTGCAACGATTTTCGAATAACAGCTGATCGAGCAGCTAAAAACACTTTATTGCACCACTTCGCTTTGCAGTGCACTCATTCAATGTTCGTAAGCCTATTTTCGGTGAGTCGTTATGCAACGTCTTCGAAATGGTCGAATCTTGCAGATGATACCTTTGCGATTGCTTCACTCCATAAAAGTGTTGTTCGGGTAGTCTGCTCTTCCTCTCCCTTCACTTATGCGACGTGTATCAATGCAAATTTAACAGCTCTTCTATCTATGCAAATATGCAATTTCCACATAGAGCCAGCTCCATGCTCATAACCAGCAAACAACGCATATGAGACTTCGCTTATAAATCACTTCCAATAACACACTGAAGGCACCTCTCCTCAATGTCCTTCAGGTCCGAAGGCGACGCATACAAGACTCATCGAAGAGCCTTTCACTGAAGCCTTATTTTTTTTTGTCCAAAAACATCTCCATTAGCATAAGAAGCATTCATGAACTGAGTTCTTTTTGTATTTCAGTCTGAAGGTTTATGAAATCCCAGCATGGTATGCCTCTCCTTTATAATTCAGCCAGATAATCAATCCTCTCTTTCAAGCTATCATTCTCACTTTTCTTCTTTACTGTGATGACACCAAAAATCAGGCCGAAAAACTTGTGAAGTCGGCAATAAATGCAGCTGATGAAAAGAAAGAACACAACACGCGTTTTGCAGCGCTGTCTTTGACTGGCGACTTATAAATAAATGGAATAAGGCACGTCAAAAACATTTGGGAAAAATATGCGAAGAGGTTGACGAAAAGCAAAGTTCAAACGAATTCCGCCTCACAATTTTGCAGTGAGTAGAAAAAAGTGACTAGCTAGCACGCTAAGTGTATGAAGGCAACGAGCAGCAACAGCTGCCATACGCGGTACTCTCCTGCCGTATAGCAGAACAAAACAACGCCCACATTTGACGGTGCGAGTGGTTTAGAGAGATTCAATGATTACAGGATTGAATGGGACCCTTTCTCGAAACAATATAATAATATCATCGGGGATCCTACGAAGCACTTCACTCCCCCGCGGCAAATGACGACACTCGAAAGTGCTATAGATGTAATGGAGAAAACGATTCGATCAATTAAAATACAACCTGAGGTCGATCAATCAACGAGAATCCGAAACCACAGAAATGAACAATCCACACAACGTAGGCAGTTTCATGACATACGCTGCACAATGAATACTGCAAACGGAGTTGTTGGGTACACACTGCAACACTTGGGTCATGTCAGGTACGACACCCAGCTGATTAGTGAAGTGCGTCTAAGGCCAAATTGAATCGCACATATGCAACCGGAAATGAAATGCTCATAATTATCACCCCAAAGTATCGCTCTCAGAAAATGCGCCTGATCGCTGAATCTGAAAATGTGCGTAATGCTGGAGTGATAAGTCCCCAAGAATACCGGTCAACAGTATTTCTTCCTCACTCTTAAATATGGTTGCTATGAAGGAAAGTTGGAGTTGGAGGAAATGCAACAGATGGAGAGGGATTGAAGTACCACTCCACCGCGGAAACAAGCATTAAAACATACAGCAGAAATAGGCGATCAGAAAGAGGAACATTGGTACCGCATGAAACTGAAGCAAAACGGGTTCATAAGGCAAACTAGAATGAGCAAAGTTGAATCGGATTCGACAGAAATTGAAGCAGAATCAAGTTCCAACGACTGAAACAGTTGGTGAAGGACAAGCAAATATTCCTCTATGACGCCGTCACCATTATCAACAACCAATACACAGAGCCACTGCATCTGCATGACGACGGTCCACACCAATAACGATCAAAGTTTCGAAAATTCTGTTATCAAGTCGATGCTCGGTGTTAGTAATTTTAACAAATCAGCTCTTTTCGAAACGACAAAAATTTTGACAGTTCGCGATCGCCCCGCAATTCCATTGCAGATCTTTCAAAAGAATCCAGAAAAACACGAGGCGATTATCGCAACGTAACAGGACGAAAACTGTTTGTGGTGCGTACTGACTAATTCGTGGATGAAGACAGCTGATAAGAGACTCAACGTTCCAGAATATGGGCAAAGCTAGATGTAAAGCATCTCATGGATGAAAACGGACAGCATTATCGCTAGTGAAAGATTTATTGCATGCGACTGCATTAAAGACGCTTTATAGGCGCTCCTTAAAGCCGAAAACATGCTGCGCATTTGCTATCAAACACAACGGCAACACCGCGTCGACTCTTTTTGACAATCGCCTCTCACTTCCTGTGCAACAGTGAGTGCGCGTTGCAATGCACGCTTAACGCCTCGTCGAGCGAAGTAATTAAGTGGCGGGGTTTATTCTTCGTTCAGCATGCGCTAATCGCCCTCGATGCCTCTCTGCAGCAAATGCAAAATGCATCGCGCTCCCTTCTGTTTCACTCTCTTTCCTGAACGTTTTCTTCGCAGAAGGCTGTCTTAGAGAAACTGAGTCGTGAACTTCCTGCTGGTTCAGAGGTGTCTCAAAAGTTGGCGCTACCATCTAAGCGACACAAGGCTTTCAGCTCCGACAGCAAAACTCCGCATTTCTCGACACTCAAATTAAGAAACAGATTCCGGTAGCAGTGATATGCGGAACTGGGGAATAAATCACAGCCTTCGCGACAAGAAACGGTCATCGTACTACAAGTATTCATCAGTACAGTTGGAAAGGACTTGTGCATCTCTTCCACCTGAAATTACTTGATCCCACAGCAGCGTCAAGCTTGTTCGCGCTTCAACGATCGTTCATTTCCCCGCAATAACGCATTTCGTCTCAGTGCCGGTGAGGCACTTCCCACCAGCAGTATTAGTACCTAGGTGATTGCCCTCTATATCTCTTTCGTTACAGAAGTGCTTTCAGATGCTCAAAAAGTGAAATGGATGCTGAGATGAATGATCCATTTGTAGTGCACTAGCAAACAATGAGAGCGAAAAAGTGCAGGTAGAGCCCATTATAGCAGCGATGCTACGAGGATGCACTCAAACATCACAAACGTAATTACGCGGCGTGTGGTAAGTAGTGTTAACGCGAGACCCGTGCTAATCTCCATCGCCTTATTTAACTTGCTTATACGACTCGTCTTCTATCCTCTAATTTATCCCATATGACGTACAATCCAATTATACTGCAACAATAACGATGAACCGAACTCTCTACAGTAACCCGCAAATATAACGCCATCACAACGACCGACACTGAATTGATCGTTTCACTATATAGTGAGAAACTGAATGGCAGAGCAGCTCAAAGATGGCACCAATGACTAACACCATTGTGCACTGCAAGTGAAGAGATTCTTGAATAGCATTTGAAAAAAGATGGCGTCTATTCATTCGTTCAGTGCTATTTGCTGTGCCATTCAAAGTGGAGTGCACTCTGTCGGGTATACAGCTGAAAGGCAAAAAAGGATGTCCATCTCCTCATAAATTCGATTTCCGTTATATTACAGTTAAAGCGAGCAATCCTCAAATAACTACTTAAGCGAAGCAGCAATAGTACTACAAATATGAGCAGTTGAAGGTGAGAGGAATGTATATTCGACGTCCGGCAGCAGCAGTGAGGCAAACGTAAAGTGCGAGCTGAATAGTTTATTTATTGCAATGACGAGATAGCAGTAACATGCCACTGCGATTACACCATGCAGAAAATGTATCAATGATTCCGCACAAATAATACACAAATTCCTTTGCCATTTGCACAACTTTCGAGAGATTTTTTGCGCGACAATTTCATCCCAACCCCGTCTGCTATGAACATGTCCCGAGCATACTGAGATTCTTTCAATCGAATAAAATAGCTCGCTGAAAGATTTGGCCAGCTATTTACGAATCTACATTCGCCCTTCTGGCTCGATTTAGCACAGAAGGCCTGAATAATTATGCCAGCAAAAGAAGAAAGAGTAACAACTAAATGTGCACACACCAGCCGCACAATGCATACACTAGCTGCAAACCTTTCGTTCAATTTGGACTGTGCAAATATATGGCAAAGGCAGCAGAAACCTGTGAGTGAAACCTTCAAAACATGGCAAGCAATTAAAACATGATGAGACGAAATAAAGCAAGGTTCAAAAGACTCGAAGTATAAACGAGATTTATATATCACATTAAGCTTTATAAATCAGCAGTGGTCAGTGAGAGGGTTGTCTGTTGCAATCAAGGACGAGAAGGCGCACTCGAACGGCGATGACCAAATAAGAGTAGAACGCAACGCTCATTCAGCACGATAGACGGTGTGTCACACATCCGAACATCTATAAAAACCTGTTGACACTGCAATTGGGTACAGGAGAGTTTGGAGGCAAGTTTCACATGGCGAAGTGCTGCCGCGGCTGTGCCCTCAAATACAAGGTCGTGTACGCATAGACACTCGATGCACACCCGTAAAAAGGTGACTTTTATATGAACTCATTCAGCAACGTTGCAATGCATCACCTGATGCCACATATTTAACTTTTCATTGTACGCCCAAAGTGACAGCGATAGCACATCCTTTCACGCAGAACGACATGATATCACTGCACATTACAATGGTACCATTCATTTAAGGAACATGAATGACAAATGTCATACAAGTTACTCAGCAATTGGTGGGTTTGATTGGACTTAAATTTTTAGATCCGATGCGAAAAAATATTTACTTCGAATTCAAAGAGATAATTTTACACCACACTGCAAAAACGAAGGAAACTTGCTAAGCAAATGAGATCTGCAAAGCATTTACTATGCAAATCTTTTAAGCCATCCAAAGGAAATATCTCTACTAAATGTAAATGCAAAGGTGACTTGATGCACACATCGTGAGGCATCTCGGCTCGCAAACAGGCTGTGAACAAAAAGTTGCCTTCTTGCCTGATAACGGTTCCTATTTCGAAACTAAAAAGCGATTCCTATGGCGCCTTCATGTCGCCAAGCCGTGAATACATAAAGAGATAGCCGCTTAGCCATCGCCTATCAACGAAAAAAGTGCGATCGCACATGAAAGCATTGGGCCTTTGACTGTGAGAGTAGCCAATCGATTCGTAGGCCACAATTCTAGAACACTCGAAGCTTTGTCTTTTACACCAGCATTGGTGGAGGCAGCTTACTGGACGTGGACGAACGTCAGAAGCGACGTTTGATAACCACATCGTATGCTGACGTGGGCACAAGAGATGAGGTGGAAGAAGAGGTGATAGGAATTAGACGACTAAATGACCATCCTCTACCTCCCCCCACCTCCTCTTGGATTCAATTTTCTGAGACCTTTGTAAACAAATTCTGCTTTTTTGCGTCAAAAGAATATATAATAACGATGTCTGCACGTTGAAAATGATCAATAAAACTTCCTCGCACATCTGTCTCAAAACTTCAAAACCCTCTCGACCATCTTCAGCTTGCACTAAATAGGGCAGATGGCTCCTTCCCCTCTCTGCGACAAGAAGTTAAACTGCACCGACGGCTTCGGCCACATCTCCAACTTATCAAGTTGAGAATGGACCAAATCAGACATTCAGCGGCGAGAGTGGGAAAGAACCACTTCCGAGAGTCTAATTCAAACACCACAGGCACTGCCATAGCATCTATACATGAATAATGTAACCCCTCCCCTCCCGATTTAGTCCCAACAATGGCATAATCATAAATGGTGACATCTTCCCCAGCACCCAAAAAGCGATTCCTTTGCTCTCGGTGCATCTCGCACTCGAACCAAATCCGCCATCTCAGTTCGTTAAGCAAAAGCATTTTCGCAAATCATCGAATCTTCATGTTTAGAGATATCTCACTGCACAAAGCTGCACTTCAGTTGTGCACATAGCAACACACAACCATATAAAAGACACTCAAGCATTCGGCTATTAATGGCTCTGTGCCATCGAAGGCACACTCAAAAAATGCTCGCCACTAACTCCCTAGAAGTGTAAATCCAATCTACATCGATGTCGATTTTTCCATCAGCGAACGACGGTACCGAACGCATATATGTAAAGGTGCAATCATGCGATACCTCTCTCACCACTTCGCAAATGCATCAACAAGATTCATCAGTGATTTCATCACGTTTACAATACCTCTCTGATTTAATGTTCACTGTAGGAGTACAAAGAATGTAAAGTCATGTAAAAAGAGGAAAACGCATAAAAAGGGAAATACACAAACAAGAAAGTGCAAACGACAATGATGTTTGCAACGTGAATTAGACGGATTGCAGTCTTATCATCGATGTCCAACGGTATCATAACAATCATGAATTATTGCGATAGTTTTAAAAATAACTTCGTTGATTTGTGGTGGTCAGTCACTGCATGAGGAGGGAAAGGGTGGAGGAAGGGAAGGAGAGGGAGGATGTTCTTTGCCAACTTATATTAATAAATAGACGGCAAGGCAAACACCACGAGAAATACCGATGAGAATAGTGGAATGACACAAGAGGCGCGTAGCTAGTGCAGACATCAAAAGAAAAAAGAAAAGTGTGCGCAGCAAAGCAGCAAATATAGTCAGCAATTGCACTCGTAACATGTTCACGTCACAACCCGAATGATAAAGTATCTTTCCCCTGCCTAACTTATTGTCGAGAATAAACCAAGTTCGATTCAAGCATTTAGGAATCGACTCCGCACTGCCTTCCAGGCTCGTAGGCTCCAAAATTTTGATTAATTCTATCATTCAATGGATAACATCGAAATATTATGCTCCAACTTGGCAAATAAGCTAATTTAAAGAGCAATTTTCAAGCTAACTGCCGTGAATTCATTTCTGCCACATTGGATAGCCGGGTGATCTCATAGAGCATTCGCAGCTCTGTCAGGTGCGAACGATACTGGAAATTCGCAGAAGCTGAAGCCCATTAACGTTCCCTCAGAGAACAACGATCCAAATCCTTTTCAGTTCTTGTGGCCCTCCTTGTGTTATCACCCTCAACCCACCTTCATCACTCCCTTTCCAATCACTGTCTTTCGTTACATTCTCGAATGCTCAATTACAACCTATCAAAGCGCCACTTCCACAATGTATTTCGCAACTGCCAATTAAATGCTAAACGATTCGAAAACAGCTCTTCCTTCGAAACGAAACAGCAATGCGCACGACTGATAGTCTAAAGGAATATAAAGCCGAACGGGAGATATGAGATGTGCTGTCGCTGATCGTCGCCAATGAGCACAAAAGCGTCGAACAAGGAGGTGATCGGGTTTTCGTTGATTCAACACATGAAATTTCGATTCACTTACGAACCTACTGGAACTGCAATTATTTATTGAGCAGTACTGAAGAAAAACGAGGGAGAGGAATGACGTGGGCATTTTCGATGCACATATGGAAACGTATTCGGCTAAAGGCGATTTTCAAATGGCGCCCTCAAATTGAGCGGATTCATCATATTTGGCTATCAAAAACAATGCACTCAAACCAGTTTTGACCCCAAAAGAATTAACAGTGGACAAAGAAGATTGTGGGGAATTCTAACAAAGAATAGTGCATGTGTCCAAGTCGAGCTTAAGCAAGGAAATCAGAAAGGTCGGCTCTCAAGGTCACGAAACTGTAGAGTTGTTTCAAGTTGACTCCGCACATGTGATCTCGTAAACCTCGCAGAAATGTCGTTTCTCTTCCTAACAACGTCTCCCTCCACCCCACTTTCTTCGTAAATGAAAAATACAGAAACAAAAAAAAATGGAGAATCTCAGCGGAAATTGCAATTTAAAACGGTTACATCACAATAGAACCAACATAATCGAATGCTTACTTTACATCCGGAACATCGAGAAACCTCGCTGCACGTGACAAATACGTCATAGTGAAAATGAGTCCTGCACATGCCAGGCTCAGTGATGAAGGGATGCTTGACAATACGAGCTCGATCCCTGCCGCAGACAGCATTTGTGAACGAATGATCAATAAAATGAATCAGATGGAACCAACGCCCGCAGAGTACGGGTAGAAGATATCAATTTTTATGAATACAATATACCACATGTCTCTATTCGTTCGCATCAACCCGACAACCACCGCCATCATCCATTTCAGTGGTTGAAGAACGAAACTTTTACATGAGTGTAGTGTAAGTGAGGGAAACGCGTCTAGCGGCTCTTTCGAGGCGTCAAAAACAGCAGCGAACTTGTCCGCCGGAAAGCGTTTCACCAGGTGAATCAACGCGCTACCAACGGCACATAAATCAACATCGAAAGCGCGCTCACTGAATCGTGGTGCGAACTTTCAAGCTAATATAAAGCTGTTGCTGCGGACACTGCAGATACAAAAAGCCGCTTGCCCCACCAAGGATGGTTGAGGCCGACTCTTTCGTATAATTAGCTCATTAACAAGCGAAATATGCGCCCAACTTTTGATAACATTTCAGCAATGAACATCAATATTTATATTACATCACTCAGCTGCTAGAGCACCTCGCAGCGGATATCACCTAGTCGTAACAATGTGCGTGTGGAGATCTAACTGAAAAAAGACATATGTTTTGGAAGCTGACGAAAAGAGAATGAGGATCATGTTCTTTTTGCCATCCCCCTCCCCCACCCCCCTTAAGAGTACGACCGCTCATACGCACGATCCGTTCAGCTTTCTGCCTATACTACAAGCGAAATGTATAAGAGAGCTGCATCGGCAATTTTTCAAAGGTATTTCGCTGAGGGCAGCCAACGGACGGAATTCGCAATGTCCTGGTTCAGTCTTGATACGCAAGCATTTAGTGCTGAATTAAACTTCAAAAGATTGCAGCGATTCAATATAGCAATGCATCCTGACGTGTGTCCTTCATAGGTGGACGGCAAGATTGCCTAAAACTGCAAACGAACTGAAGCACTCAACTCAATCGCGTAGTCGCCTTATACTTGTCTCACAAGTGGCATATTCATGTGAAGTTATTTAACTGACGCAGAAAACAACGAGGCATTAACTCAACGAAATCCGGGCTGAAGAAATAAATACCAGCGAGGAATCCCGGTTGCGATTACACAACATGCAATAGTGCCGCTGAGGCGAAGCGATAGGGTGCGACGGCAGCGTGAGAGTTCACAGCACAGAGACAATCCGATGCGATGATTCACTGCGCAGTACCTCTCCATCCTTTTCGATCACCCTCTGATTGCAGATGAGTATGTGTGTAATTGGGTGCAGGAATCTTTCTTCACATGGAACTGCACATGAGCAGCAAATAACTCAGGTCCATCATGAAAAAGGCCGTGTATATACGCCTCAGCACGAACAGATTACGAGAAAACAAAGTCGACTAGCGTAAATGGAAAGAGATCTTCGGAAGACGTATGCCTCATGCGGATCGCAGATGAAGATGCTCACTTATGCTTCTTAAATTATGCTACCTTCTAAGTCACAACCGAAAACGAGAACCTTCTATCCTTCATGTTGTGGCAAAGCGATCGAATACTGGATATGAGCTAAACTGTCGTTAGTTCCCACCTATGACCGCGCTTGGTTTCATTTTATATCACAGATATTAAGTTCAGAATGATAAAAAACAAAGGCAAAACTCCTTCGGATGGCTTCGTAGAGCTGCAACCTGTAGGATCCATAACGACAGATATTAATTAACAATAGGAAACCATAATGCTAATCCACTGGCATCCTGTAAAGTGGGCGTTTCTGCTGCCCCTGCACACCCATGCAGCTTCCATGTTACCATTTAATACTTCCGTTCTGCATGATCGGAAGCTCTCGTGCACTTAGCAGAACGCAGTAAGAGAATGGAACACTCGGAGTGCACTCAACGCACACAAAGGAACATTTCATCATTCGTGAAGTGATAATGTGATGCGTGCCGGTCGTTCAACACGATGGCACACATGCAGTCGGCGCCAGTGAATGCCCTCTATGAGCTGGACACGCCGGCATAGGTCACTCTGTTGTGGATGCGATGGCCTCAGCAACAGCCAGCGAGAGATGCTCCCATCTGGAGAGACAGTCGAGCGACATGCCAAATGCGGAGAGATGCATTAGCCAGAGTAACGCAACGAGCAGGAATGATGCGAAGCGAGAATGACGCACCACCCGAATCGGGAGGCAGGAAAGAGAGCCATAAATCGGGTGCGAGAGTGCGTTGTGACTCGTCGACGCGGTGTGTCGCAGAATTTATGGCCAATAAAAGCGTCATCAAGAGGTTTCATTGTGAATAAAAAACGGCATTGCTTCCTTGCGTTCTTTACGCTGTTCAAAGAGATGGCGCATCTGTTGCCAGTGCAAACAAGTAGGAAGCTGAGAAATATGGTTACTTTGTTGCTTAGCGGTATACAGTAGAGAGTGCCATCGGCAGGTGTCAGAGTTCATGCAAAAATTCGATGAGAGGTTTCCAAAGCACTACGAATCGAGTGGGGAACATAAGTGCGATGCGAAGCTTCGCCGAGCAGATGTTTCCATGACGGCTGAGAGGTCGTATCGTCAAGTAACGCCTTGCTGCTTCCAAAATCGGACAAATGAAGACTTAAGACGGAGCGCAAACATCTGCCCGATTTCCCTTTACTCAACAATTGACAACGCATAACGCGAGAAAAACCCCCAATCGCATTTTTTTGTGGAACACGGAGTGAATGCCCTTACGTCGACCGTAAATGGAACACACTTAAAAGACGAACAGAGTTCGACACAGAGATGATGATGTGGGCCGGCTTCCAACATCTAGTGAGGGGAAAGAGAAGAGGGGGAAACACGGCAGAGGAGCTAGCCCGATGCTGCTTACTGCGCTAGAAGGATGTATCATTGAAAGACACTCAGTTCAAGTATGAATCCTTCGGTTTCAGACCTTTGGTTTCTTACGAAGTTTTGGTGCCTCAGGTATTGTTCCCCGCCTGTAAGCAAATAGTGCATGAAGCACGTCACATGGGCGACGATTCGTTCTCTGAATGCCCCTCAAAGAAAACACACGATTTGCATTAGTATTATACCGCAGTTGAACCCCCACAAGAGCTTTTCGGCTATCCTTGTCTTTGGTGTGGAACTTTCCTCTGGAAGACTCTCGTTTTCGGAAATAACAAAATTGCAATATCGGTCCCTCAGAGTGTCTTTTTTCTTTGAAATTAACGAACGTTATAGGCCTAAGATAATCGACACTATGAATTAGATGTTCAGTATGTGATAGGTCATTTTTGCGAGGAAAAAGAGGAGAGATGTCGATAAGCAGGAAGACAGAAAGCGAATTTCAGAAACGTGATAATGAAAAAATTAGCCCCGACAACCTTCCTCGGGATATGCCTCTTTTCAGTGAGATATACCACATATGTTTCGGTGCACTGCCACATCCATGAGGCGGAAATAGTTATTGGCGGGCAGCTGTTTCGTATAGATGAGAGTGGAACGCACTCTATTTGTTTGTTTTGCAATAATTTATTGTTTTCGTTGAAAGAGGTTTATTGGTGACATCAGATACCATTCGAAGAATATAAACCTTCGACGTTTGTGATGAAACAAATTACACCTTCTTTTAGGTGTTTTAAGAAGACATTAATCGACAATGTTAGTAATTGAGATGCCTTCCAAAAAAAGAGTGTAGTGGGGAGACTCGTTGTTCTTCGAGTTCATCGAAGAAGTCTAGGATGTGCTAACGGAAAACTACTTTCCCACTTGGTCGTATCGAATCGCATGGAGAAGCGAGTCAAAAAACTGACATGATATGTGATTCTGCATTCACCATGTCTCACCAGCGGGTTTTGCTAGCGGCCAAAAAATGAAATATGCTGAGTAATGGTTTCATCTTAATTGGTCCACCTCTCCTCGCTTCCATTCCCCCTCCTCCCATAAATCTTCTGCAAAAAACCGTTTGTCGATGAATCGATTGTTGCAAAATTAAGATCAGGTCTGTGGGAAAGGATGCTTATTTTTCAATACGTTTGTCAGTTCTTTCGAGACTACGTGAGTCACATCAAGATGTCATCTGTCTGTTGTAGGCTGAATACAAATGCACTCATATGCTGAACTTGGCCACAGTTCACTTTCACAAGGCAAATCTACAAAAGCGTGAAAAGACGTTTCTGCTTAGGAAGTTGTTGATATTCACTTGGTGACGTCATTGCCTATGTGGGGCATCACTGTGCAGCATTAGCGGTGGAGGACATCAACGCTAATTGGCAGGAAGAGAATGGTCACTTTTTGTCAACACGGCGAAGTTGGTGCCAGTTGTATTGCGCTAAGGGAAACGCTCACTTCTTGGCTGCCCTCATCAATATTGCGATTGCTTCGCCGATCTTTACGAATTGAAGTAAGTTTTTCTTATATTATGAGATTTTGCAGTTTTGAGTGAAATATTTGAGGTATTTGAGGGAGTGATAGTTGGGTGACGTTGATTCGAATAGGAACAGGGGCAGGAAACAGTCGTTCAGATAACTGCACCGGTTACCTCAAAGCACCCCAACAAAAGAAAGAATGTCCATTGAGAGAAAAAGTAAGCTTTAGGTTGCGACCATCCCGCATTGTTGGAAGCTCTCACAAGTCCCGACACATGACTCCGTGGCGCAACGGTAGCGCGTCTGACTCCAGATCAGAAGGTTGCGTGTTCAAATCACGTCGGGGTCATCGGTGTTTTGAGCGGCGTTCCCATTCCATGGGTGTTTGGAAACATTTTGCTTGAGATAGCAAGTCAAGATTTTAGCGAGATACAGAAACATTCCTTAATAAGCAAATGTCAGAAATCTAGAAGTCAGCATTAAAGGCAAGAGGAGCCTGTTGTGACGAACGCGCAGATACAATGCGCTACCTAAGATGTGTCTGCGTTTGAAATGCGTGTTTTAAATGATGCATCCGCTTCATGTAACACCTAACAAAGGATATCTTTCATACTGAAATGTATTCAGCTCTCTCCGAGCTTGATGAATCGTCAAGAATTAGGAATAGGCGGTAGCCCATAGCTATATGTGACAGCCATCAAACTTTGCAGTTCCAATTTCAATGGGTTTCAGAATGAAACTATCCAGCAGAGGATGCGTTTACGCGAACGAAGGCACAGACACGACAGTATCCTAATAAGCTTTTGCAGAAGAAGTCTGCAAAGACCTATAAAACATGTTCCAGTGTGCGCGCGAATTAACTCATTTGATAGTCTGCACGCCTTTCATCCCAAGTACGCCAGTTGGGGTTCATTACTGACTCATTTCACAAATAAACAGCATCTTTTCATTTAAGATAATGCTTGCGATCCATCGATGAGCGAATATCTAACGACGTGGTGTTAAGCGACGTCATGTCCGATCTTGAGGGAGGGATAGCGCATCGGAGTAAAGTAGTATGAGCACTATTGAAGAGCGTCATTTGCTGTCAAAGATCACGCCAGTGAGAATTGCCCTCACAGTCCTGCCAAAAGAGAGAGTAGGAGGATTATTAAACAGCAAATGAAATGAACATTTGTGCAGATGCCGATGATTTTCATATATTCGTCAGGTAGCAGTAAATCTTAATGAAATCACTCCACTGTCCTGTGCATCAGCATACGGTTTGATAACTGCTTGAAAAGTGATGTGAGTTATGATTGGCTCAATAAGCGCAACAAAGGCTGCGAATTCGCTCACAGCAATAGTCCTCAAGTCACATTCACAATTTGTTTCAGAGTATTGAAGTGCTCATCCCCGTCGAAAACAAAGTTAGGCACATGCACGAATTGCTTCCACTTGCTGTACCCTCTTTCTTTGTTCTCGTATCTCTCAGTATATTCCCGTTAATTTCGTTTTCCTCCGCTTTCAATTTTTATAATTTTGCGCAGCTACAAGTTTTGTAAATTCAACCTCCACTATTATCCCACTACATCTCTTCCAAGTCTATCAAGCTCATGTCTGCCAAGGTTGTTCTATCCACTGACCACTTATGTGGCGAAAAGCTATGAAAGCTCTACGCGGCGAAAAACCGTCATGGTGAAAAGGTATAAATAAGCGCAGCCTTTCCAGAATGCATGCATAGATAGCCTTCTTAGTTGCTCATAAAGGCCTTAAACATGCACGTACCTAAGCTGATGTATTTGGAGAAAAGTCCTATGCGTGCAAACTTTTAGAGAAACAGTGTCTTAATTCAATCGAACGATGTGTGGGAGATACAATGTTGGCACATGTAAATAAGCAAGAGCAACGCAACGAAAAAGCAACGAACTGAAAGCACGCCTTTGACAATCCTCAGAAGCTCGTTATCACAAGATGCGATCAACGCAGTTCGCATGGAGTGTGGCGAAGAAATCAGCAGTCAGCCGCTGATAGAATGAGGCCTTGAAATTCTTTACGCGAACAATGAACACACCGACAGCCAACATTGCGCATCGGAAGCCGCGAAATTCGTCCAATAAAAAGACTGGGTTTGTGAACGGCACAAAGAAAGAGTGTGCAGCGAGCTCGAGACGAACGGATTCGCACCCGAATTTTTGACGGCGACTTTCAACCTCAAGCTAAACCATTAGGAGAGTTGCATTTCACACCCCATCACGGTAGTTAGCACTGGCAGAGTTACCAAATTCAGAACAAAATAAAATACTGTTGCGTATCATGTAATGTATATATGGAGCGTTGTGATTGAAGCCGCTTGTGCTTGCGTGGTCAAGAAACAGCATCGAAGAACGTTACTGAAGAACGCTCAACTGAATTCACCGACAGGATGACAGTAAATATGTGGTCAAGACGAGAACGTTGTAGAAGAGTTAAAGACAGGGAATAAGGGATGAATATGAAATGCACAACGGGACAATGGTGCCTAAAAGGGAGAGTGAACACAGGTGAGTGTCTTAATACTTGAATGCGAGTGGAGCGCTTAGCGATGCGACGCTCAACACAAAAAGTGTTGAATGAATGTAACGTTGAGTGCTGTGAAATCGGATGTGAGACGCTGTTTCACAGCTGAAGGTTAAATGTCGCTTGAGGCATCCAAACTAGCTAACAAAGAATACTAATAGTTATCAAAGAAGTGTAGCAGAAATATGCGCAGTGAAATTGCTCGGAAAAAGCCTCGATCGAACAACATAGCAGCATATGTCATAATCAAACGAGAACGTGAAGAACAAGAAAGGAAAATGACATAACACTACGAAGCGAGTGCGACCACGCAGCCGTGCCTTTCTTCTGTTGCATCTTCTATTAATCTTGGAGTTTGCACAAGGAGTAATTTGTGCAGCTGAAGAGGCACGAGGGGAGAAGAGTGCATTTCTGAAACATAACAACGGCTGTTGAAGCTCCAATGATAACACAAGCAAGAGCTCCAAAAGTGATCAAAAAAATCGAAAGAAGCTGTTAAATCAAACAACTCCGCGAGCACTTTGTTAACGAGTCGCTGCAAGTTGCAGATCAAAAGCATACCGAAGGCATCAAAGAGAAGTTGGCACGATGGGCAGACTACTTGCGCAAAACCAATGAAACACGTCGAGCAAGTGCGATAGTGTCAAAACTAATTTTTCTTAGTATACGTCATACTTTCAACGCACACTGATTCAATTTTTTTTTCCTTTTTTTCTGGAGGCGATCTGATTCCGAAGATCTGAATTCAAAAGCCGAAGGGGGCATGAAAGGAATCTTACTTCCGGCAAGGTGCGGCCGAAAGCTGAATTCTTCTACGCACATAAATGCGTCTCTCCCACCTAAACCATTTCACTCTAGAAACATAAAACTCCCATATCTTAAGCTTATAAAGTTCAGTACACACAGGTGATGGTCTCCTATTCACACACAGTTTCGCTGCAGCCCACTAGTTTCTGTATGAACCATCGGGATTTTCGAACGTCGCATAAAACCTCGAAGCCAGATTTCTTCGGTCATCAAGCGACTGCGATCGATGGCGTTCAAGATTTCATTCGCTCATCATGCAACTAATCGGCTTCGCCGCGAAACATGATGTTAATCTCAGTGTCGTTCACTTTTTATGCTTGCATCATTGAAGGACTTGCGAGATGACACACTACAGCTCATGACATACCACGCTCTGCCACACATTCTTGTCTTTTCATGAGCTCTTCAAAAGTTGCGTTTACTGGATGCCTTATGCCGAGGTCATATTATCGCGTATATAGGTTAATTTGTATCTCTCTGCCTGACTATCCAATCTAGTAACTAAGTACATGGAAGGGTGCCTCCGTGGGTGGAGACTTCGTGAGGACACCCGCAGAAGGTTCCCATGCTATGTGGTGCGATAAATTAAATCCAGCGAGGGAGGGAGAAACATTTTATATCCCCAGAGCCCTCGTAAAAGGCTTTCGCACTCTGAAAATCTCTCACAGCGGTTGGAGATATTTGGAGAAGAGGGGTCCTGTCTAGGTTATGCGGGGATGCAAGGCTGGGAAACGTCATTGTGCTGTATTATTTTTGACTCGAACAGTAGCAGAGTTTCAAAAGTTTCGTTTTCGCGTAGCATCGCGATTGAATGAAGCTCGTTTGACGTGGTAGATGAGCTGAGAAGATGTATTTGCGCTGAGCAAAGGGGCATGCTCAGCCCTGCGCCTAAGGGAATGTCGCCACGTCTCTAGCAGTGGATTTTGCTGCACATCAACACCTGCGAGATGCCCCCAGAGAATCTTCCTTGGCTACGTGTAATTTTATCCGGAATGTTGAGAGTTTATTTTCTTCCTGTTGATCAGCGCAGGGGCCTAGTGGACCATTTGAAAAAAAAAGGATTTAAACCACCATATCTTGCGAACAATCAAATGACGTTGTCTGAAATAATCTTCCGAACTATTTTGCCCACTACGCGATACCTCTGTGCCTGAACAGTTCCACTAGCGCGGCGTGCGGTGAGCTTAATGCAGTCGGTGTATTAAAGGCGCCATTTTGAAGCGCATTTGGGCCAACCCTTATCTGTTTAAGGGAAGGTTCCTTCGATGGTTATTTATGGCCAGAATATATGATCAGCTAATAGGCAAGCTTCTGGAGGCCGCGCATTCTGCAGTGAGGTTGAAGTTTCAGGGGCGAAATCACTTGGAATTATCCTGGGTGGCAAATGGCCGTTAGGTGTTTCACTGAGCATCAGCAGTGCACAACCTTCAGCGCAAAAGATGATATACGTTCCTAAAGTTTTGTATTTTCAGATGACTTTCCCTCAAGTTGAATAAATTTTAAGTTCTTTCCAGTGCTGATCACTTCATGAACACGTTGGAATTTGCACTAATCCATCTTCTTAGAGGATCACCATTCACCAGCAGCGAAGCTTCGTTAGTGACATACTGTAGCCTTCTTCATGTAGTTTTGAGCCATGCTTTCGAAAATGCCATCGCTTTATTCCTTAGTTTTGTTAGCTGCATTTTGTGCTTCGTCTGGAACACTGTAATGCTTGCTGACAAATCGTCCCGCTTGTAAAAGCGAACGTCTTGGGTGATCAATGCTGCCAAGATAAAGTAGTTTGAAGTTTTGGCTCCGTGAGAATCCTCGCAGATGTTGAGAGGTTGCAAAGCGCTCTGTTTTATTAGGCGAGCGTTTTTATATGATCCATTTCATTGTTCTATGTTGCGTTCATATCAATGGAATATCATTTTGCAAGGAGTTGCAGTCATCTCTTACCATCGCATTGAAGCATAGATGGCTCGATGAGCTGCGGCTGAAACCAAAAGGCTTTTTTGTGCCCAATACCTTTACGTACACAGGATTCTGTGTAGCTGTTATGGGATTTCCAGAAACTGGTTGGGAATAAACAGGTTTCACTTGAAGGAAAAGTGACTGTGGTGGTGGAGGGTGGCGGGTATTCTCGGAACTCACCTTCCTGCTGCAAAAATGATAAGTACTCCGAGGCTGCGGCTGAAATGCAGAGCTCCGTAGGATGGCAAATCGGCATAATGCATTGTGTGCAGAGTAAATGTCGATTGTCGCAATGAGCCGAGTAAAGCGCAGGTGATTCGGCTTAGCAACGAGAACAAGAATAAACTCGAAGTATCAACTTTCTTCGAACTACATCTCTCATTTCTTCAGCCCCGTTGAAGTCCAAGTAAATCGAAAGTCTGCTCAGATCTAACCGACGAGCACTTGAGCAGTTTCAGTGATCAAGCACTGTCCTAGCTACTTCTTCTCAAGTATATTTTCGAGAGCAGAAAATCAGAATACTTCAAGTTGCAGAATTCATCGACGAAGCGTACCGAANNNCGAAGCGTACCGAAAGTCATTCATTGCCCATCCATGACCCTTCCACCACGAACGAATGGAACTCTGGCATTTACAGCGTTCTTCGCAACAGTGCTGAAATCTTACATCTCGAGCTTCACAAATATTTTATTGCAATAAAAGATATTACATTTTGGGGATTTCCGAGTAATAGGAAAGCTTAGTTATGCACTCTGATTCTTCCTAACTTCAGTGTTCTAATCGTAATTCTATCAATCCGTGATAACCTGTTTGAATCGACATTGGGAAATGTCTCCACGTGGAGACGTCTAACTCAAATCCATCCCCTCCTCCGTTGTTTTCTGGTTTCCTCCATTATGCCACCTTTCACAGTAATTTTCTCTTTCTCTAATAACTTCTGTGCACCACGATTCTATTGAGCTCAAATTATCTGACTCGAACGTTCTGCGTATGTAAGCAGCACTAGTTAACAATTGGCTCTTCATAATGAGTTTCAAGTTAACTAATCGGCTTCCAATGCTGAGAAGGACGTCTAACCGGACTCATAATTTGCACGCATTTTCTGGCTGTCGGGTAGCACTTTATACGATGTGAACGAGGAAAATGAAACTTTTCGGATTCGCACTCAAAGTTCCAACTGGAGAAAGGGTCGCACCAACAACGAAGTTGCGTCATCATTCGGCGGCAGATAACGCCACCTGTTGGCCTCGAAAGGAAGATTCAAAAGTGTATATGGTGACAACATTTCCCGTACAATCTCCACCCGCTTGATTCTGGCACCTCCGCCAAATTGCTAGTCTCTAATTCTTACGTTGCCGATCATGAAGTGACGATCGTCGACAATATAGCATAATGATCTATCGGACTGTAAAATTCTTTAGTTTTAGCTCGAAGCACTGACGTGAATGCAGCCGATAGGAATTGGCTAGACATCCTTTCAAACTGCTTTCTTTCTGTCCAAGTCTGGAATATAAAGCAGCATATCGGACCGATATGCAGAAGCAATGGCATTGCGTGTACGACATGAACAAAAAGAGCTGAACGTGTTTGGCATATAACTATCATCATGTAGACATGTGCGCAGTGTGTAAGAAGTCCTTCTGTTTGAAACATCACAATGTCATCCAACCCTCTGGTAAATTTCAGACAAACTCTACAAACTGATTACTGATTACATCAACTTTTGGGCTGTCTGTATTTAAGCAGCAACATTTTCAGCGCCGCCATATAACTTCTTTGAAAAATGAGAGAAAACGTGCTGTGCTATAGGTATAAAATATAGTCGTGCATTGACGAAGTGTGGGCCACACTCTGATATTCTGCATTTTCTATTTGCGGTTATATACGCATAGCATGTTGCCTTGTAGTTTTGGCGTATTTTGTTGCAGATCAGCAATCTTTCCCAAATTTCATGTCGGATGACCTTCTCTATTGTAAAATGACTTAAGAATTGAGTTTTCCATGTTCCTTTCCGATCTGCACTGTGCCTATAGTGTCAATTTTCAAATGACGCTCACTAGAATCCTTCAGCTCCTACTGTCCACTACGTAACACTAATGAAAAACAGCATAATAAATGCGCAATTATTGCGCTTTCCTAAGGTAATTTCGTTATCATAAATTAACCGCGAAAACTTTTCCAAAGAAATAGTAATCACCATTGTCGACAATCACATCAGATGACAGGCGCGTATTACACAACCATATGCGTCGTTGTGGCAAGATGACACCTGAAGTGAAATGGGATTGAAGAGGGAATTTTGAAGGTAAATTAATGTGAGCCGGATTGACGCAATAATGGACAGAGATTTTATCAGTGTCACCACTGCGAGCGCATTTGAATGACATGACCAGCACGAATTTGTAACACCATCTAACGACGTCAACTCATTTCACAGCGATTTTCAGTTGACCCATGCCCATCGTTAAATTGCTGCTTCACGTACACTTCAACGATTCGCCAACGAGGATCCCTATTTGCGAGGCAAATGATTCACGAAGAACCCTTCAGCATTAAAAAAGCGGTGGAATGGATTAAGCACTTGACTCACCGACATCGTTGCACTTGAAAGCAGTGATGTCATAGTATCAAAAAGTATTGTACTTTTCGTATTATGCCTCTTCTTGTATCAGCCATGGTACAGCACCGCACCAAATTGAACTCAGCAACAGAGGACAAGTATATGCAGCACGATTTTCTCAGTCAGCTCAGCCCCTTCCCGGCATGATTCTTGGACAATTTTGTAATGTCAAATTGCGACTTCAAGTCCACAATGAAAGCACTTTCCGGTTCATAATTATGCAGCCAGTAAGAAGGGGTTTGATTAGCATATGTATGTGCTCGGGGGGTGGGGGGTGGGGAGGTACATTCCATTTTGCTTCATGCGAGGAACTACACTTTGGAGAAGCGAAAGTTTCACAGACACGTCATAATACATTTCGCTAGAGCTAAATTTTCGATGGTCATACTACACCTCATGGTCACAAACGGCTTGTGAAGCCCGGGTAAAGCTGAAAATTCCTTCACGGTATTCTCCTTTACCCCAATGGAGAACAGATCAAGCTTGAGGGCTCAATTACCATCACTTTCCCGGAGAACGTTGAGGCGGAAACGGTTCTATTCAATGACTTCAGAAAAGTACGGAGAACAGTCAGATTATCGACAACCTCTCATGAAAGATTTCGCAGTGCGAAGTATTCTCCTCCTTAGCATTTGTACGGCCTGAGAAGAAGTAAAGTGTTTGAGCACAAGAACTGATGAGCGCCTAAACGCTGGTGCACCTTTGCAACGTTTGCCTGCCAATGCTTCAGTTGTCACTACGAATAGACGCCCAACGAGATCGACATAACCCAAAGGATCCCAAAACATTTTCTCTCGCCTTTGAGTCATACGTTTCACTATGATTTACTAGCAACGATTGCTCCGTACCGCC
>JAARMF010000094.1:3193-15120 GCA_022844705.1 Toxascaris leonina
CCGCTGTTTATTGTTTTTTGGTTATTCTCTCATCAAGCAATGAAAGTGGTAAGTGGGTGCTGATTTGCGGAGACAATATATCACTTTATCAAATCAATGGGCAAAGCCTTATCACTCGAGCACATCTCGCAACTGGTCGAAAAAGCATTTCGATGATTTCATAGCACAAAAATGTTTAACTTAACATTTGCAGCATAGTTTCGGCTGCAAATGTTAAGTTAAACACTAACGTTTATCCTACTGTTTCGGTTTAAACGCCTCCCTCAAACTTTTCACTGAGCGAAATTTTGAGGGATGATTTATTCTCATACGTGTGCAGCGTCGTATCTTGCTACGCTTATCTTTGCCAGTGTGCTTAAATTCTTGCGGAATTTGTGATTCGCGAGGACTGTATATGGCACAGTACGATACGCTGAAGTTTTCACTATTTTAGCTTATCAGGGAAGTCGTTCAATAAACTGGTTATAATTCCCTAGTGACAGGCTGGAATAGACCTAACCAGATAGCACTTCCATTTGGTGTAACTATGCCGACTGCAAATACGCGACATTTGTCTTACTAACGAATAAAGAAGCTAGTGTCTGCTAGAGGAACTAGCGTGAAATATGTAGTTATAATGGCAGTCATCAAAGTATTCGCTGTTGTCAATTACCGAAAAATAAATAAGCACACCCAAGTAGGNTCAATTAACGAAAAATAAATAAGCACACCCAAGTAGGCAGTTTGACTGAGTCGGTCGGCCGCACTTTGAAATTTGTTGTTTTTCTAATCCGACGAGTTACACAATGCTTAGAGGGGATATTTTGGCATTTGTAGATATGAGCAGATATCGAGAGGTTCCTTAGTGAAGAAAGAATTTGATGATCGATTATCATGTTGTGGCACATATTTTACCTATTAATGTCGTAAGTTCAATGCCTTGCGAGTTGCAGTTGTTATTTTTACGCGAAGCAGCATACATGGTGATGCCATAGACTCGTAGAGGCAGTAGAGATGCTACTGCAGTGGAGAGGCAGCATCGGTAGTTCCGTTATAGTGTAGCCATGTATCTATTGAATGGTGGATGATCTCTTTGCAATTGCACAGAGAATTTTGCAGCAAAATGTTTTTAAAAAATGCAATAAAAATTATAAGTACGACCACGATCGGATAAAAAGGTGTCAGATAATTGCATTTCAGAAGCACTCATAAATAGTCGCAGTCGTCGTCGTTGAGAGCGTTATGTTTATCGCTTGATATATGGCTATAAGCTGTGGCGTTATTGGCTTTCTACTTTCCCTTAGAGCTGTAATGTTATCTTAAAACAACGTCATTGGCTTCAACGAGCAGTTATTTGAACCATTTGGTGTGGTATCGCATTGAACAGTGTTTTATTCGTTGTCAATTTATGGAAACTTTCAGATGTTTGCTGTATATGAAAGGCGGCTGAACAAACAGATTTCATCGTTTATACATAACTGCTCTTGTGAAAGTAACTGTCGATACACATGATCGTTAATTTACATCGCTTTGATTGTATCCCATTGCATACTTTGAGTTGTTTTTCGTCACTGCTGGCACTGAATCACTTGAATTTTGGTAATTCCAACTGCTTCGAAACAACCGAGCATTTAATGCACGAATTGAATTCCGTATTATACGTATTCAAATCCCGCATCGGGTAATGACCGAAGCATCGTGGAGATTGTTCCTTGTTCCACTTTTCAAGTAAAGCCCCAAAGGCTTCTTTAGGGAACGCTTAATTCTAGGGTAAGAAATAAGGTGTGATTTAGTGTTGAATATGATCACAGTGTTGAAGCAATATGGGATTTTCCGTTCAATGGCCCTTTCTTTGAAACACATTGGCATCACCTGTCACAAATGAAACGAACTATCAAGGAAGCGGAAACGAGATTTCCACATGAGGTTTTGTGAGGGGGCGCGGAAGGGGTTGTAATAACCCTAAAGCAGGTCAAGGTACTCATGCGTCCATCCTAGAGATTGTTTCGGAGAACTTTTGGTTTCTGAAGCAGGTGCAGCGTGATCCCTACATGGATATCGGGCCAGGCTGCTTTAAAGAGGCTGTTATGCGAACCTCATTTGACGCGTTTGTTTTTGTGGGCGGGAGCGGGTGTACGCGATGCGTACGCGTATGTGCGGTGATTTGCGGAGTGAGGGTGGGTCGTTCCGTCCTCTTGCCACTGGCGATGATACGATCAGTGCTGCAATCATCTTGTGAATCGACATCACTTGATTCCGACTATTCATCACTCTCGAGTGCTTCTTTCGCCTCAGTTGATAAGTCTCTTGACCATGTGAGGCTAATTGTCGCATGCACGAAGCAGCAGGTCTGTTCTCATATCCATTGCCGTTTCTGATATCATCTGAATATTATTTAATACCAGTTATGCACTATACGTATCTGAAGTCATAATTTTGGTTATTGCACTATAGCTGTGTGAGTATTGATGCTATTTTGCCATTTATTCTGATTTTTAGTTAATATTCCTCATCGTTAACGTCTTCAGTTCCTGCTTCCATGTCGAACAATCTGTAGTTAATTGCGCAAAAATGAAGAAGGGAAACGGGAGGAATCGCATCCTTTCTGAGGTGTTTATTGGGAAGACGTTTCGTCGCCGAAAGAATGCTAGTAATTAATCGAAACTGAATTTTGAAATCTTTCTCGCAGTTGTTTTCCTATCGATTTAGTTCGTTGCAAAGCCAGCAGTATACACTTATCACGATCCATCTATATATTTCCGCGTTTATTGTAATAGATAGATGGTTTTGAAAGGAATGAGCGCTAAATGTGAGTGAGATGGTTTTAATACTCGTTATGAATTATTTGGCTTTGTGTACTCTGCATATGTCTATTTGTCTGTGTGCTGTTGTCTTGCGTTGTGTGTTACGCTGAAACTTTTAAGTGTGTATTGAGTGGGGAAATTGAGAAAATAACATCTTGGAGTTGTTGTTGCTTAAGATACTGTTTGGTAGATATAGCAAAATTTTAGATCAAGAGGTTCGTTCGGCATAATAACTGGCCGGTTGGGCACGAGATTCGCACCGATCTGTGGAAGGAACTTTGTCGCGATCGTGATTTCGATGCCAACAGACAACTGTATGGTCACGAGGTTCAGGTGATGCTACAGAATGGAGGTGGGTATTCATTGGTGAAATTCGCGTTTATACTTCGCATCAATATTCTCTTATTGAGCATATTGTTTAGCTGCTGTTCGCTCAGCAATGTATTGGTCGTCTTTTAAAGCATTACTCACGATTATCATCTGACCGATCTGCTGAGACTGCAATAAATTGCTTGTGTCGAAAACTCAGACATTTCGCCGGAATCTTTTCTCATTTTTCTCCCCTCCCCCCTCCCACCCCCCTTCCCTTTTCTTCCTTACGTTTTTTTGGTTGCGTTTGCACTGGTTTCCTTTTGAGTGCAAGCTATAAATGCAGCATGGCTAGTGTGGTGTTGATGATTTGATGGCATGCAGTTGGATGTCCACTACACATTCTTCGCAGTGCGCAACGTGCTTGCAATGGAAAGTTCAAAGATCACTGTCGTGCAAAGTGCACACCGAGATAAGTATTTGAAATTGTGTGCTGTTGTGACCACCACGTGTGGACATCTTTCAGAACATTTGGCGTTGAATGATCACATTTATATCTAGCTGTGGATAATGCTCTCTTGTGACCCTGGGTCAAGGCATCGATGCTCTATCATTCTTGTTGATGCGATTGACCTAGAGATCACCTCAACTATAATTTGCCTAGCGCCGCAAATAACTTTTCTCGTCATTCCATCGGGTCGCAAATATTCACAAGAACTCACTCCCCTCTTCCTATCTTTCTGTGCTTCCGTTTTCCTTATCTCTGCCTCTCTCTCATCTTCGCCCGTTCCTCGCTGTGCTAATTCGTTATATAATTTCCCAACAAAGCGTTTTCGGTGCATCACTTCTCGCTGCGTTGAGATAGGATTTTCTAACAAATAATCATCCATATTTTTCTCCTCTCTCGCTAAATCCTATGAAAGCGACTGGCAAATTTTTCCGGTGGAAGTTTAAGCAGAAATATGCGAACTTACTGAGCAATCCTCGATTATCAGTTAACCACACTCAAAGAATGTTCATATCATCCTCAAAGTCAGCCATCGTCGAGCACAGATACAGTAGAATAACGTTCTTGAGTACTGGGAAGTTTTGATAGGCTATCGAGCTCATGACGGACGAGTCAACATTTTTCATGAGTTCATTTTCTCGTTCTTCAAAATTTTGATAGAAGAGGAACACTGTGGAATAGCTTTCTGTGCGTTCGCAAGTCGTAGGAATCAACGTTCATCTGGTCTTAGCAGATACGCCAGCGCGCTGTTGCTTTGTTATGTTGTTAATGCGCAGAGCAGCGTTGCTCGTATCCGAGAGGGTAAACCTTGTGTGGCCTACCACCACAGTGCTAATCTGTGCAAACAAGCAGTCTACTTCCGTTGAAGTCTCACGGACCATTTGCATTGCATGCTTATTTCAGACCTGTTTTCGATTGCATTTAGATGCTCACACACGATCAGAGTGGTAAATTATTGCCGCAGCCATTATTTGCTCAGTTCGGCTCGGTTTCTTGTCTATGCGAGACAGAGAAATGTATAAAGAGAAGGGTGTTTACTGCTAGAGCAGAGAGTTTCGAATGGAAACTACACGTATACTGATACTAATAGTAATCCAAAAAATATGTGGACGGAAGTGCAGAACAAAAATGTGACAGATGAAGTACACTGTAGGCATGTATAGAAGAAAGATGTACATTCGAACACTTCGAAAATTAATGAAGGTGCTCGATGAATCAATGGAGATCAAACCAATTGAGTCGGCCTTTGAAAGAGCAAAATTGCTCGCTTCTCCATCTGTGGGGAGGAGTTTGTTTCAAACTCGTGCAACTGTGTTTTGAAAACTGCAACTTGAGGGAGGCGTTTGAATTGCAGCTTTTTCGTTGCAGCTGATAATGTGCGATAACCAAATGGTGGGCAGTATTGTCAATGGGGCACTATTGGGTGATATTGATCGACCTATTTGTATTGCACTCGCCTAGCATATACTTTGGGGGTTTTGAAGACCTTGGTTTAAATTTCACAACAATGGAGATTTCATTTCAGTGCGGGGCAAATTGGATTGAATGATCCCGTGTGACGTTTGCAGCCGAATACCACTGCTTGTTAGCCAAAATTTATTATGGAAGTTCGCATGGGAAAGGCGATACTTACCTGACGGAATACCCGCCTGCCACATTTTCTTACTGTCCACGTAACTTGTCCAGAATCGTTTTGCAGCTCATGAGAATCAGCCGATGCCTCTCGGGTGTGCAGGCATTTTGAGGTTATCAGATACATCTCTCGGAATGCATGCTGAAGGTTAAAACAGAGCATTTGATGGATATGGACGGTATGTTGTTTAGAGCCAAAGGCGTTTTGTTTTAAAGGTGCGGTGATCGCTTTTAAAACATTATTAGTGTTAACACTGAGTGTGTTAATGTGGGAAGTGCGTCTTTGGAAAGAATAGACATCTTTACTTTGAATGCCTGGGAAACAATGCCTGCGATCAGTTCGTATTTGGGAACGCTTCCAGCCAGGTTATTTTCTACGCATTTCGGCTGCCCTATCGACAATCGTATTTTCAGTTTCTCATCTGTGTATCTATAGAAGACCTTTTCTTTGTCCAAGTAGATCATCGTTCTGTTCTGATTTCGCACAGACCATTTGGGTATAGCGGTCCGTCACGCAGTTGAGAGATACCTTGAGATCCCCAAATTAGAGCTGCTGAATCGCTAAAAAAAATGCTTTTCCTGCTGCGAAGCATTGCAGACGTTCTGGAAGTGATAGACATCGAATGGCGATTTGTTTTGTATGGGAAGCAAGCTGTATAACACGAAGTCTATATGCCTTGAAAGCCGTATCTACGTATCACTCATGTTGGAATAGTCCCCATAGTAACTTTCTCGGTCGCCCTATTCAAGCATTTAAAGCCCTTTCGATAGCAACAGTTACTATAATCGCAATGTATTTGAGGATGAAGCATCTCGTAAAACAAATGCGATGACAGCCAGCATGCTTTCATCTATTGGACCACTTATAATAACTTACTTTTCAGTTTGCAGTAATATTTCATCGCTAAACGAACACTTTTATTAGGTTGCTCCGAATTCGATACGCTGTATTTAATGCAGCATGTAATCTTTTTTATGTTCACTTCACCCTCATTTGCACTTCCTCTCATTGATTGCTAATAATCCCATTTGATGGCTATTACTTGACCAAGCATCTATACCACCTGTCTTGAGCATTTGCCTCATAAAGAGTAATGCGCATTGTGGATATGAACTCTCTAATCGTTCATTGGTTATTCTAATCGCAAAGTTGTTACTTAAATGAAGAAATTAAATATTGCAGTAAAGACATTGCGAGCGTCATTTCTCTCTGCCGATGGTATCGTTATGCACGACTTTGGACTTCGCGAGATAGGCGCTGTCTCTTTGCAACGACTACTTGTTGTCATCGAGTGTGTGAGACCCGAAATAACATACGTTCCCGTATGTTTCTTTCTCCTGTTCAAGAACTCTTCATCTTTACAGTATTTCTCCAAAGATATTGTTATTGAGAGATGAAGAAAGCCCTTCTACACATTGAATCATGTATTTGAGAGTTTTGCATTCAATCAGCTTTACTGCATTTATTGACAGACATGATCCGCCGCATTCTTTTGCAGTGAAGGCATAATACTCTTTGAAGTGAAACATCGAACTAGCGTCAATAATAAGAAAGATTTCCGCAGAAATGTCGTAAATTAAAGGGGAACTTACAGAGAAGATCTTTAAGTATCTCTAATTTCCAACGAGATTTTAACGAGTATATTCTTAGAGTCATATCGTTGAAATGTTGCTTTTGCAGCATTAAATATGATCCTGATGCTGCGTCAATTCCGAGTTTTCAATTTTCATGGAAAATTGTTGGCAGGAAATCTCGTGCAAATCCTCGTTGCTCTCACCACATTCTTTTACTTCTTCCTCCCTCACCCATCCTCTGTTCTCCCTTTCCTCATATTGCCAGCAAAATTCTAGCGCTCTTGGTTTTTTTTTTTCTGGATTCCTTGTTTTTTCTCTCCGTTCGTAGTTCGTAATTGACGAAATCTCGTCAGATGAGTTGGATGATATTCACTTCCACGTTTCCGCCCACTCAAACAAATGGTATTATATATTGCTGAAAAATCATAGCACATGTGCGGTAGTGCATAGATATTTTAATTGAACCGCTCATGTGAATCCTGCTTAATGGCTATTCGTCATCTACAGCGCGAAAGCCACTAAAACAGCTACCACGTCTTGAGGCATTTTCAGCTGCCTATAGCAGCGTTAGAATTCACTGCATTGGCTTGAAAATTGGTGAGAACGTCTCATGCACATGAAATTCCATGACTACACGTGGTTTTTGAGATTAAATTATCGGACAGACGGGAAGGCAGGTGCACCCTTATGGTAACGCGCTGTTCAAGTGCAGACTTGGAAAGATCCATAAAAACGTGGAATAATCTTGTCTTAAGAAGGAGCAAGGATAGAGTGTGGTGCCGCTTACGCGACCTGTTTATGTTTCACATTTGTGTTGGCAGCGCAGTTCGATGTGCACCAGCATTTTCACTTAAATGCTTTACTATGCGAGTGCTAAGCTATGCTGAGATGCTCGTTTTTAGAGGTTTAAAGGGAAAGGATGTGGGAGAGGGGGGGGGGGGGGGGGAGAGGTTGCTGTGCCTTCCGAACTGTTTATTACAGGTGTTGATGCGTTTTGCAGGTGTTGTATCCGTTGTGTGCTCTTTTCCTGCACTACCTGAGCGAGGCGGAAACGTTCTCATGCGTGATGCACCTTATGCGTGCAGGCAACACTTTCGTTCAGCAGTCGTACGTCGCAGCAGTGGCCTCGTCTCGTACCTTGTTGGCCCTCTTAAAAAGACACAAAGTATTCATTGCCTAACTCCTCGAATCATAAATGAGCAGCTGCCCACCCTCGACAGTCACACCTACATCCTCTAGCTCCTAATACGTTCGAATACGTCAGGTTTTCAGTGCATTTTCCAATCGAACAAATCTATTCCTAGCAGTTAACCTCCCAGACTCCAGAAAACATCTCTGATAGCTTGTCAAATCAACGTCAACGGATTTTAGCTGACACAGTGAGACAGCGAAACGCAACATTCCCAGCAACACATAGAAAGTTGAAGTGCGACATGTTGGGGGTTGGCTCGATTTTTCTCATTGAATCAGTTTCATCCATTTCTTTGTCCACTGCCAGTTGTTGTAATTATGCAGAATACATTAGAGCGATAGACGTCGTGAAATTCCCAAATCCCATGGATGCCGCCCCTTTACATATTCGTTTACCGTTGTGTTTGTCGAATTTCTCTATTGAAATGCGTTCGTGGAGGGATTCTTACAGAACTGAGTCGTTTTATGATGTCGATGACAATACTCGAAAATTATGCATCTGCATAGAGGTCGAAAGTGTGGTCGAGGATATCGACTTTGATATAATGATATAATTCTTGCCTTTGATGGCAGAAAGAAATGTGACGAACTTGTTATGGATGCGAAAAATTTGCTAATATGGCTATCTGCAATAGTTTGCTTTTTTTGCTATTTTGTCACTGAGAAATCGGAGTTAAAGTTTTCGCAACTAATAAGAAGTCATTTGAAACAACAACCCTCTCTCCTTATCATTCCCTTTCTTGTCCTCCACCTTTCTTCTCCGCATCCTTTTCTCATGCTCATTCCTGCATCATCTATGCATTAGTCGGACTAATGAGCGCTTTTTACGAGTTCGGTGTATAACCTTCTGAAACGGCGGGTCGGCACAACCGACGAGGCCGTATTGGTTGGAGCGTTACGAGATTGGCCATCTTGGTTGTTTCGCCATTTGCCGTTCGAATATGCCGTCAGGGTGGTCGATTGCTTTATCGTCGAAGGACACAAAATGCTACTACGTGTCGCACTCGCCATTGTATACATCTGGTCAAAGGACAAAAAGCGAGATGTTCGTTTATCATTAATGAAGCCGCATAAGAAACTGTTGTATTGAGCTCGTATACGTAGTGAACGTCAACTGCAAACCAAAGTTGTAATTGTTTCTAACCGACCAGAATTTTGTTGCAAATGCTCTCATTGACATCCGAAACTGTTCGGTTGGTTGTCGACAGAAGGTGCATTCCCGGTCGTTGACATCAATTGTGATTGCACATTCGCAGCACCCACTTCACAATTCTTCCCTTTATTCACTCCCTTTTCCATTGAGACGACCAATAGGTTTTTACTCGAGATCCCTTTATCAATGCTCGCAAAGAGAAGGGGTATTCAAGGGATGATATGCTATCATCTCCCACTCAGTTTGTTCTCTTCTAGAGAGCATAATGGAACCCATTGTTTGATATGCGGAAATGAAGCGGTGCAAGGGACGGCTAAGGCAACACAGAAGAATTCTCTAGCTAGGAACGGTGAAAAACACTTTTTTAAAAGCAAAGGTATTTACCTCTTTGATATAAACTATTATTCCAGACATTATCAGACTTCACAATGTTTTTCTACATTTTCTTGATTAATGAGTCGTGTCCAACATTGTTTCTTGAAGCCCTTTAATAAGCCTAAAATGCCCGTTTTTTCATGCTGCCTTATTCTGAAGTTTCACGGATGCTTGGAGCAGAACGGTGATGTCCATGATAAAATTCTTCTTGAAGGAAATTATCTGAAAACGAATTCCACTTATTTAGGTTCCACGACTCTCACTGCGTCTGAATGATTCAGTCTTTGCTGTTTGCTGCTTCATAGTGACTGTGGAACTGCGAATAGCAGTTGGGATGTGGAATAGCATGCCAATTTCAGTATTCAAGCTTTGCGACAAAGAGTTGCGAGGAACGTGCCGACGCATTGGGACTGCAGTTTGCGGAGACGGCCGCCAATTGTCCTGTATCGGTGCAAACGCTGCTGGATGTAGCGGTCGGTATTCGTAATCTCAAAGGATCAACCATCGCACGATACCAAAAGCAATTTGAAGATGCGGTGCGCCTTTAAGTTTCTTCTGCTTGTCTTGGTGCGCCTTTAAGTTTCTTCTACCTGTCTTTAAGATATCCCGAGAAATCGTTGGCCACAGAGTTTCATTTCTCTGTGTTTTGCACAGAGCAGATGTGCAATGTTGAAATCATATCACTCATAGTATGTTTGTCAAATCGCAACGTTTTGATGTTGTTTGTGAAGGTTTCTCTCTCGTGATCGTCTGTAATGCATTTTCGTATACAGAGAGAACTTCGGTAGTTATTTGAGCATGACAATTTCTCACTTAGTTGACTATATTTTTGAAAACTTTGACAATATTCTTGTAAGTATCGTCGCTCTCAAATCGGCAGAATAGGATAGAAGATCTTGCTTGAAACTTGGAGAGCTGTGTGAGTGATTTGTTTGCCCTCTGGCTGTTCCGCACGTTTTGCTAGTATTTAACTCAGATTTTACTGAACATGGTTGTATGCATCGATTTCAAGGTAAGAGACGAGAAGGCGGGCGTGAACATTCCAAGAGTTCTACCCCCATCGAAGTTGCTGTATACGACTCCATTCACATCACAGATTGTGGACGCCGAGGTGGCGACTGGGATCATGTGCTCATTGCCGACCCGCTTCCAACTTGAAACACCGCAGATACTCTTCCGACTTTCCGATGACGGATCGAGCTTCACTCAGCTTTGGGCCAAGTTCATTTTACGCCCTCTGCTGCTATTCTGCTTGCTCTAATGCAATACCATTTCGTTAAATTTTCATCGGGCATTCAAATAACGTTTGGCACGAAGTGTTGAGGAGGGAAGGGGAGGGTGTTAGCATCACGGCTTGCAGTTATAGAATTCAGTTTACCAACTTCTCTTCATTGTTTTTTCCGTCTGACGATCGATTGAATTTCAGCACTAATATAAGAAGTAGCTGGCTAGTTTCATTCCATCTTATATTTGCGTCTCTGCACGATATTCTAGCCAAGATCACAGCAAATTAGGAAACAACCGGAAGTTGGAACGTTACCTTTGCGAAATTTTTATCACAGTTTTGAAGCAAACAAGCATTGCTGTAATATCTCATCGCTGCAGAAGTTATGTTCAGCCATATGCAAAGCTAAATCCATTTTCCCATATTGTTTTTAATTTACCTAGAAGCAGTGTGTTGGTAGAGTGTTGTTGAGGATGAGGTATTTGAAGGATCGATGAAGCGGAACAAACACTCTTCGTAATTAAATCATCAAACGGTGAAGTATTCGGTGGATACTGTAGTGCGAGCTGGGCAGAACGACACGATACTCACGAACGCGCTCGTTCACGATACTTCGGCACCGGCGAATCATTCGTTTGGAAAGTGGATGTTGAGACTGGTCAACTGTGTGTCTATACGTGGGTCGGCAATCGTGGCGATTGTGCAGACAACTGTCCACAAATGTTCATGGCTGCCGACGACAAATCTCTCATCGTAAACCTTTGCCTTTTAATCGATGACCAGTGCGCATAAGATGGTGCATGTGACGAATCGTACTTCACCAACTTAGGGGAACATGAAATTTGATGGCGAGTAGTATAAGGCCACGTTAACCAATATGGAGATTCCCTCGCAAATGTGTGAAACCATCAGCATAATCAGCTGTTTTACAGATTGTTCGTAGTGGTTAATATTCCGTGTTCAAAAATTTCCGTTGTCTTAAGCAACACATTTTTGCATAGCTGTGGTCTCAAAAGGCAAAAATTAAGCTGCATGAGCGTCTGACTATCATCTTTCATACTTCATCTTCTCACTTTTCCTGTCTTTCAAGGCCTCACTATTCCCTTCTCTCTTCTTCTTCGACTTCTTCAAAAGCCTTATTTAGTGCAAGTTGAGGTTAAGGAGTAGTCAGAAACA
>JAARMF010000094.1:15883-40861 GCA_022844705.1 Toxascaris leonina
GAGATGGATTTGTTACAGATCGGAAGTGGTGGTGGTGATGCGATTGCGATCAGGGAAGAGCTGTATAGAGGCATCAGTTCAGCGTGCTCCACATTCGGTAGTTCTCCTCTAGTAAAAGATCGTGAGTTCATCATCTCACAAATGGAAGTTTTCGACGTGCGAAATGGATCCGCTTGAGTGCACTCATTTGAACACAGGGCTCATATATTGTTCTATTGTATCGTTCTCTCTAATGGATAGGTTTCCATTAAAATCATCGAGTTCAAAATGTTGTTGCATTCGTTATGGGTTATGTCAGCAGAACATTTGTTGCCAGTATGAATTCGTACGAGATCTTCTGTGTACTTTAAATGAGCGGTTTTTCGATGGTTTATTCTCTGCTACAAAAGAAGGGGCACTTATATGCAATGGTACGGAAATGTTTGAGGCTGTCACATGTGTACTAAGTGAAGTATACTCTGACATATGTCGCCATGCTCTTTTAAGGCGAGAAGACATGCTCGCACAACGTGCATTATTGTAGTCGACGTTTTTCGATCTCCGCTTACTTTAAGTTGTTTTATATAGACAACAGTGCAGTTATCTCTTCATAAGAAAGCTTTATCGTGTCGTTGTTGTTGTTTCTGTACGATCACTTATTTATTCGTTCGAACTCATTTTGCTTTGTCTCAGTTGTGATCGATGGTGTGTGCAATTACTATCTGAAATCCCACTTATTGACTGAGATCCATGCTCATTTCCTCTAGGCACTGTCCCATTTGCGCTACTGTTAACTTGTGGTATTAAACTCAGAATCACTCTTTTCATCAATATTTTCCGCCGCTTCGCCGAATTTGAATTGGCGAAACTCCCACAGTGGATCTCAAATGAACATTCTTCATTTATGTGCACATCAGCTTTACTATCGCTTCATCTATTAACTGCACTGTTTGATACTGCCTTCTCCGCATTTCCAGAAGCACTGCTACTGCTAACATTTTGAGTTGTTGAGATACGGGGCCAGTTGCACGGAAACGCAAAACAGTCGCAATTTTCGTGTGATCCAAATTGGCCTGCTTATTGTTTTTATTATTCGCACATTCCTATAGACCTGTGCAATTATGCAATGCTCCCTTGTTTTTGAACTTTCTGAACATTTATCTTTGTGGCCTTTTGCAGTCGACGACAACAGAGGGTACGGCACGTGAACGTTTCCATCTACGGATCGCTGTTTAGGATGCACTTTCTGCATGATGCGACTGTTAGGGAGGATTTGCAGTCTAGAAACTCAACTGATAGAATGACTAGCCGGCAGACGAATTTCTTCTAAGCGATGGATGCTGGTTCATTCTGAGTTTCGTTCACATGAGTGCTGCTAATAAATCCACATGTTGTGTGGTGAAGTTATCAGGTAAGAGCAGAAACTTGGCCTGTTTAGTGTTTATATTATTTGCGCATTCCTATGGAGTTGTGTAATTATGCTATTTCTGAACTCTTCGGTGTTTATTGAATTAATCATTTTCCCATACGATGCATCTGAATTGTTCCGCTCATGACCAAGATTCTCTCAAGCTTTTTTTTCACTTTTATGCCATTTATTGTTATTTTCTAGCCAGAGTGATGCCGACTCCTTACTTCGCTTGTACAGTTTAATAATCTCCATTGTATTAGCCATATTATGTTGTGTTTGACGTTTATAGTGTAGATTTTTCTTGTAACTGACTGCAGTATTACTTGAGTGAGATCCACGTCCGTTATTGTACGTAGTTGCTTCTCTCGTATTTATGTTAACGCGTGTTATTTGGTTGTTTCCATCGAGGAACACTTCTGACACGACGATATAACAGCCAAAGTTTGTAGCGTTCTCTGCTTGGCAATAAGTGGTGGCGATTCGATCGACCGTTGTATTGCTGGCTTGGCGGGGTGACTAGGTGAATAGTGGTTGATGTTGTATGACAGTGTTTGGAGAGGTATTGCCTACAACTTGTTTACTTTCTAGTCTCAGCTGTCGTTGCGCGTTGAGAGTTTTCTTTTGTTACCTCGGTCATCGTAGGGGAGGAACACGATTGTGGGTAACTATAATAAAACACTCAAGTCATCGCTGTTCAACACACCTCTTAATTTTGTTTGAATTGGTGTATGTGATGAAGAATAGTGTTTCACAGTAAAAGAGTACAAGCATTCATGCAACTAACGTGCAGCGTGTGAAACCTTTTAAGAGATGTATCCAGTTGGGAGGTAGGAGACGAGTTTTATAGAAGCACCAAATTAGCAAACACTTCGTGGTAGTCTCTCACGGTTTCACGAAGTGTTCTTCAAAGTCAGATTCTCTGCAAAGAGCGTACACAGACTCTGCAGTTTGTTAAATGTACGTATATCACCAGCAATAACGCTCCAAAGAAGCGTTCGTGTGGTGTGCCACGTGGGAATTTGTAAGCAACGATCAGTAAGGAAGCTGTATACTCACGCTAGCCACTTCTTTGATACTATGCGCTTTAGCTTTACGAATAACTTTTTCAATGCAAACTCTGTCAAATGCTTTAATGAAGTGTACGCAAATTACATCAATCAGATATCCTTCATACAACCGTCGAACAAATTAGAAAGAGATGGTGGAAGCTGCGAGTTAGTTGACGTATCCGGTAACAACTCGAACTACTTTCTGTCTAGACTGTCATTGAGTGTTGACTTTGCCAGAATCGTGTTGTCAATAATTTCTAGCGTTCTGCAAATGGAGCATATCAACCTAGTGAAGCGAGCACATTGAAACATCGTCAACAGTTTTCTTTGAAAGGCACTTATGATTGTTGTTTCCCATATCTTGGGAAGTGAGCGGATGTTAAGCGAACGGTTGTGTTGTTCAAGAAGGCAAATTAGTCCCATTGACGTAATCTTTATGAATCAATGGGCTACCCGCCATTATAGGGATTGGTCTCATAATTAACTTGTTCGAAGCAATCTATTCGGGATGAACCAATTTGGTTTCCGAAAGGAAAATCAACAATCTCTCAGCTGTTGAGCTGTTGCAATGAATTGGCTTTGCGCTGAGTGATCGGTTTCAGCTTGACGTGACATTTTTCAGTTATATGACACAGTCACATTGTCCTCTTGCAATGTATTGAGCAAGTTTCCAAATTGGATTCGCTCTTTTCTGAGTGGTCAAACCCTTCGAGGTAAAGTTGGCGAATCCCTTCCCTAACCATTAGGTATCGTTAGTACGTTCCACAAGGTAATGTACTGGGCCCCACGTTGTTCATAGTATATGTGAACAAGTCCCATATGGTTTGACCAGTATGATTTATGTCAATNAGTTTAACCAATATGATTTATGTTAATGATCTCAAAGTTTTTAGTTTATTTAGTGAACCCCTTTTAGATTCGAGAAAGATTCAAACCGTCTTGCCCAATGGTCTAACGCTCAGTAGTTGATATTATTGATTATGAATAATGATGGTTCTTGCTTGTTGGCTTAACGTGATGAATCTCTGAGGTTTAGATTCCTACTAGCAGTTCCATCCGAGATCTGCAAGTTTTCATTGGCCAATCTTTGCACCGGAAGACCCATTATGGTCGGTGCCACCTAAGGCGTTCAAGATAGCAAATTGCATTCTACATCCAACTCAGCATACCCGCATCCAACATTTTAGGTCCTCAGGACCTATTTTTATTCTCTTCACGGATATAGTTGACCAGTTTGGTCGGCTTTTTTGAAATCATAATCAGAGATTTTTGGCAAAGAGCGAATAATTTTCACAAGAATAGTTTTTCGCAAACTTTTTCCTGTTCCATAGAGTCCGAACTACTAAACTCATGTGCGCATTTTCGATCTAAGATCCGTCGAACATCGTCGTCTTGAGTTAGACCTCATAGTGCGTTTTGAAGGAAACTATTAACCACTGCTCTGATACTGCGCTTGATCCCATGTTCTGTATTCCGTTTGCCGAATTTTAATCTCCGGCTTATAGCCTTCAACTGTTCGAGTGTGTTTGAACCCCTGGTTCAGTTCATAGGTTGTTTTCTTTTCAGGCCGTCCGAGTGGAATAAATAGGAAATAGAACAAACTTCCTATTGGCGTTGTCTCAACGCACAATGTCTTTGCGTTCACTAGTCACCTCAAGAAAACCCATAAATTTGTTATTAACTGGCGCCAAGTTTTTGATTATCGTCGTCGCGAGCGTTGCTTCTTCTTCCTTATCGGTTTTATGTTTTGTGCAATCTCTAATTTTCCAGCAAATTTGAAATTTCGCAGCATAATTCAATTGGGGTATTTACCAGCTCACGACAGAGTTGTGATTGAGGTTGTGAAAAAGATAGGAAGTAGGTTTATCCCAGACTCCAGTTTCCATGTCACAACTGCATTATTATCGCATGAAATGTAAGCAGAGTGCCATCATAGTGATTACAAATTTTTCGAAAAGCGTCGGAAATGGTTAACTGCATTATTCCACACTCTAACTCCATCTCAGGTTCTCGATGCATTACCGACAATACTTGCCGATATGTTGTCAGTCGGTGCCAAAATGCTGCCCATTCTACCTCAACCAACATCCTCTTCCATAATACGGTTTCGTTCAGTGAGCTTTCAAGGCGTTCGGGCAACGTCCTTTACGACTGGGCGGAGAACTAGACGTCCAAATTCAAGATTCTAGGCTAGCTCAACAGTTTTGTTGTGCATTTGTCGTAAGCATTTCCAAGGAAGATTGTGCAAGACTAAAGCTTTTAATTCTTCCAAAGAATTAAGCAAATCTCGATCTGTCAGGGTCATTCAATCTCTGTTTGCTGCTCATTCAATGTTATTGATTGCAACATAAATCATTGTGCTTATTACCTCAATGTATTGGATTCAACTGAGAGTAAGCGTAGAGATCATCTGTGATGTAGCTTTCATCCACACATTTTGCTACTTTCATCGACCCCGCACTTACAAATACAGACACGTACAAACACAACATCGCCATAACCCGTTTCGCAACTCTATCAGCTGGAATGGGATTTCAAGGAACCGGTAACAACCTGGGACCGACTTCCTCCGGTAATGAGATTGAACGTCGGCAATTTAGCTGCAGCAGTGCAATCGTGACTCAAAACGAATAACTGCATACGGTCACTGCAAATTAAATGTTTGCTCGTTGAACTTCGGTGTGTAAGTCAATCGTTGCGGCATGTGCAAGTTTGGAAGGTTTATCGGGAGTTGCAGCTCGTGTTTAGGTTGCGGGGCATTGGGTGCATCGGTTCCAGTGACGTTATTTGTGGAATGCGGTCCCCTCAGCCAGGCGGTGCCAAAAATTTGTGTGTGCAGATTTAAATTTGTAGATTGACGTCCATTGAATTGCCATGACAGCTTTGTTTATTTTAATGGATCCGTAGTCTTAACAGTGGCGGTTTTTACTTTCTGCGCTCCTCCATCTCATCTATTCCGGCTCTATACTTAATGCTGCACCCTTTTACTCCCCCACCCCTCTCCCCACCCCCCTTACCCCTCTCTTCCGTCCATTTTTGTTAACGCCATGTTTCAACAAATTCACAGATAACTACTTAGCAGCCATAATTTCAGCCAGTTGTGTTATAATTACGAGACGTTTGCAGGAAGCATTTTCAACTCTTCAGATAAAATTTGCGAGATTTATCTGCCGACTCTCTTATTTGTGTGATTCATCCCGTCGGATCGTTTGCCTTCTTAATGCGCCATCCGAATTGATAACGATAAATACTATCATTGCCGTGAACTTCAATCACTCAAGTGATGGCATATAATTGCATCATTGTGCACAGGTGTACAAGGCAGCCGGGGGACGTGTGCTGCAATACCATTGCATTCGCATTCTTAGTTGACGTCTGTTCTAGTAGTAGCTTTACAAATCTTTTTGAATGTTGAGCTGGAAACTTCGCTAGTATCGTATATAGACATCTCATCTTCCCATTTGCAACCACCTTCTTTGCACACACCCGGTGCTCCGAATAGTTTTTCTTGTGTTGTTTTCTTCGAACGTTTAAAGCATCAAATTCTGGGCACTTATCAACAGAGATGCGATCGCAATTCGTATAAGTGGTCAGTTGAGTTGTTCCTGGTAGCTTTGAAGTGCTTCTTTTAAAGTCCTTACCATGAACGGATGCGTTCGCTGTAAAGGACTTATGATGTGTGTCGCGTGCAGTTCAATAGATGCATACTGTGGGCTATGCGGACTTTAATTGGATTGATGTATTTTACTTATCAAAAGTGTTGAAAACCACTCACAGAGGTTGACTACAGAAGCTGTGCTATTATTTTTATTGCATCTCGAGGGTCGCCGTCTATTCCTTACTTGGGAGCATACAAGAAATTGCGATTGCTTACTAGGATAGTTCCGTGAAACTCCAAACAAATCGTCATTGAGAGGTTGGCACTTACGTTCATCTCGCAGTATCTTTTCACTTTTTCTCCAGAGGCACACTTCTTATTCCACCCAAATCTTGTAATGGATCGCTGGTGCCACCCACTATCTTTCCTCGTTTGGAGTTGTCGGCTATGGCGTCTTGCATCGTGCTATGTGTATACGAATGTTTGTTTTGCTTTTTTATTTGTAGACGGGTATGTTAAATCGGAGACGACGACATCAGACACCAACATTTCTTGAGGGAACGCCGGGGCGCTATCTGAAACGAGAAACACCACTTCCTGTGCCGTCATGCAACGGTATTCGACTTCTATAAACTTCTTTGTCGATGAAATGCTTGTCCGCATGCAGAAGGTTGCTCGCATCTGAATTGAACGGATAGTCGTTGTGCTGCTGTGGGTGTTGCGTTGTTTACTTGGAGGGGGTTTTTCCTCGGATGAATCAGAGTCCACAATGCTGAGTACTTTTTTGATTTCTCATGTTCTGATCAACTACTGAAGGAAGTGACATGAAGAAAGAGAGCATGAGAGCGAAACACAGCGAATGCTCGAAGTTCTGACAGAAATGCTTTCTTCAATATTGCAAGAATGCATTTTTTTCTTCCGGTTTCTCGGCCAACTCTTCGTTTTGTATTTCCAACTTCCTTACGCAGAATATCGGACCTGGGAGGTTGTGTGAACTTCCATCCCCGCATTTTAGAAACGAACAAAAATTAAAATTGCGAACCCGCGTAACTTTTTTGTAACAGGGTATTGGGTCACAGGAGGTCAATTTCACGTACCGTTTTATAGTGCATCTTCGTGTTTGACCTACTATCAAAAGTTCCTAAGTTTCCTGGCTCCATATAATGACAAAATGCTGTTCTTCCTAGTGTATAGAAGGAAGGCGTCGTGCATGGATGCAGCTGCACGGTCCCGAACGGAGGATGAGAGTAAACTCCGGATGTTTGTTCGTGAGAGGCGAATTAAGAAATCTTTTCTTTGTGAGACTCAGATACTGTTATAGTTGTATGGGATATTGCTGAAACCTCATAAACGTTGTGAGGTTCATTCCGACGTGGTAGTGAGTGTGATTATTACTGCTAGGAGACAAGTGAGAAAGGGATCCCGTGCTAGATCAGACGACGTTCGAACTTTCGAAATGTTGGCATTCTTGTCAGTAGTGATGTAGTAGCGGTCATGAGGGCCAACCTTCAGAGATTAGCAGTTATGTGTCGTTGTTCGCAGAGTCGGACATAACTATATTTTTGGAACGGTGCTGAAATTCTCTGATTCTTCCAACCTCTGGCCATAGCACAACAGTAGTCATGATAAGTCTCGAAGAACAAACTGCAGCTGTTTTCTCCAAATGTTTTTAATGTGAGGACTTTTGAGCTTCTTAATATTTTTTCCTCTTCCCATCAGGGCCCAGCCTTGTGGCGTTCTGCAAAATATTTTGACTAATGTTTTTATTTTCCTGCAAAGGCGGCGCTGAGCTGTCAAACTACATAAGGCAGTTCCAAATCGGCACTACACCATTGTGTTTCGGCTTTCTTTTGAAGCTTTAACCTCGAAACTGTAAGAAGTCAAACGAATGAATATGCGTACAAAAACGGAAAGAAATTTTCGAAGAACCATCAGTTTTGAAAATTACGTAGGACGAGGGATATGTGAGTTTGTTTAGACAGCTGTCTGATTCACTGCAGTGGAATCAACTCGAGTTTTAGGTTCGTTCCAAGCGCTCGCGACAGGCTCACAATCGGTGCGGCAGTCGACACAAAGCCTTGACCACAGTCTTGTGAGCAGAGTAGGTGGTCTGATAGGTACGCATAGGCCTAAGCCCGAATTGTCTTCACAGAGCTTCAATGACAGTCGATCGGCGCATCAGTCACTTGTAAAGAAGGGACTTGCACCGTCTCTCAGCATTGGAAATGTTGCTCAGGTTGACGACATCTATCTCTTTTTTAAATTCTGACTTGCCGTTCATAATTGTAATGGTCATTCATTTTGTGGAAGGTAAGGTGTGTACCGAGCAAAGCCCGTGCTAAAAAGTGTATTCGCAGTGTCATGTTGGCTGAATGGCGTTAGAACGAGAATTCGATCCTTTTACCTATGTGATATCTTTCCGTCATGCTTAAGCATCTTCATCCACCCTTTTGTCCCGCCCTTTCTTCTATATTTGGCCATATTTTTGCTCAAATATCAGACACTTAAAATTTTTGCGCCGACATATTTTGCGACACAGGTCAAAGATCATAGAATAAAAATGAAAGCACGTCAGCGTCTGTGTGAGACGCGTTCAGCAAAGCGATGTTCGTATCGGAAGTGGGAATTTTCTTGCCGATGCTCAATAACACCTGCGAATTTTTAGTAATGCTTCTTTTGGAGTGAATTTTCCTCCGAATTCCGAAAACATTTTCGAGTGCGAAGAGATTTCACTTAAATTTTCGCCCTCCGAATTTTCGAATGTTGAAAGAGACTGTTTAAATTGCCATCTGTTGGCTACTGTTAAATATGTAGTAATCGACTTGATATGCGATTTGCGATATGCGAATATTTTCTGATCTACCCCATTTAGATTTAGAGATTTTCAGCTTCCCTCGCTTATCTAGTGGTCGAAAATTTCAACCCGCATTCCTTATATTATCGCATATCCTAAGGAAGTGAGGGATTTTTATGCACGAAGTCTGTTTGATTGTGAGATGTCGTCACACGTGTATATCTTATCGGGCTTAATGCACACTGCGCCCACGTTTCATGCGAAATGGGGTGTGTAAGCGACGTGGAACTTTTATGTGAGAGGTGGCGCATGCCTTGCACCGATCTGAATGCATTGAATCTCACGTATTTGCAGTAGTTGCGCTATCATCTGAATGAGGTCAGTGTCGTCCGGGAGGATTTGGGTAACGTTCACGATGGTTGCGTTGTCCTCGGCAGCGGCAATGTTTCCTGCTGTCGTGAATAAAATCACTGTGGCCTGTGCATCATTGTTGCATTATAAGTGAAGGGTGTGGGGAGTGTGAATGGGCCACAGTGAATTTTCCTTGTTCCATCGTTCCATTTAATTCATTCTATGCTGCAGTTTGAAGGACGCGGAGAACCATTCGATGGGATCACCGCATCTTTTTTAATGCTGCGGCATAGGTGATTACTGTTGCTTCCATCGTATCAAGTTATGTCTTGAATGAAAACATTGCAGTACGGTACGCGGGTTGACGAGTATGGTGATGGAGGGGAGCGCATCGCTTCGATGTCTCTACAGAGCTTGCCAGGTAAGAATTTGCTCCAAAATGATCCGCTTGCTTTTCTTCGGTTGAATTAAATGTGATGAAGAGAAGTAAGGTTGTTTTCAAAATTGAAAGCTTTGACAGTGCATTTATGATCGGCAGGCAATTTCATCTCTCTGGAAAACTTGGTTTTCGCCAGCAGTTCTTTTCTCATTTACTGGACCTGAGAGGTTATTGAAGTTAGGGCGGTTGTAATTAAGATGTGTGCCCTCATTTTGGTTATAGAACTGTTGCATTCAAAAAGGACGCTAAGCTCAAAAGCATCGATGCATGAGATAAAGTCAAGTAAATTAGGAATTGTTTTATTAGATTTGACCTTTTACACTTAGTGGAATCTCTTTCTTTGTTCTGTATAAATTTTTTTTCGATTCATTATCGGCAGTTGCACGTGTTTATTGTGAAAATGTCGAGCATTCGTATACGCGAACGTTTAATGAGTATTGATGAGTTGCGGAGAAAACATTTATCACCACAGATTAATTTCTTACTGAATTCTGGGTATTTCAATCTTGAGAACTGTTGTTGAGACATAAGGGATGCGCAGTGTTACTCAGTTGAACAACGACACCGGTGGCCAGTTCTTAGTGGTGGTTAACTTACTTTTGTTGAAAGGGATGGGCATGAGGGACATAGTAGGTCGTTGTTGCTGCATCTTGCTGTATATATGCCTTAGAGGTATTTGGTTTAGGTGTGTCTGAATCATGAGACTGCATTGAACGTTACTGCTTACATCATGGCGGTAGTGCTGCTTTCGGAGATAAATGCGTAACGCTATACTGCAGCTGCTGTCTGTTTAGGTCGTACGATAAGCACGTCGATAGTGGCTGAAAGTATATCTAGTGGGACTCCCGAAGAGGATCTGCCTTTACCTCCGAATTGGGCTGTTGAAGTCACCGGAGATGGTATAAGGTATGCATTACATAAACCGCTCTTTGTTTATCAATTCGTCAAATGCCTACTAATACTGCAGTATTATTCAGATTCGTACTGCACTGATATCCACTCGCAAAAGTGACTCCACCACACGAGATGAATTTTTCACCTCCTCGTTCTTTGTTGCTACAGGAAAAGGAGGCGACTTAATCAGGGAATGAAGATAAATTCGACACTAATTCTTTGGGACATTCATAGATCGAGTGGCTTCATTTAGTTCCCACCTCTCTCACTTTTTTTGCATCCGTTTATCTTTCTAATCACAAGAACAAGCTTCCTTGAGACGTTATTTTCATTTGATATAAAAGAATGAAAGAGAACACTTTTAGCAGCTCGGATATGTTTTTCTCATTTGTGCATCCTCATTGTGCGATGCTATATAAAATGCACCACAATCTTTTTTCAGTCAGTCTCCTTCAGCATTTCTTATTTATTCCATAATCGATTCAAGAAAATAATAGGCTTGAAGTATAGTTATTTGAATGTTTAACTAAACAAACTGCCATTAGCTGATAAACTGCACTGCTTTGTTTTTTGATGATTGCGAAAGGTTTTTGATAGCTTTTTCATTACTACAGTTAATATCGACAGTGAGATTTGGAATGTCGCATCGATTCCACTGATGAGTAGAATTGCAGCAGCTTACCGTCTTTAATGTAATGTTGCACAATCATGCGATTGCTTATCGGTGGCAGGCGAGCTTGTGCCTCCTTTCTGCGCAGAGTTGTGGTTAATCCCGGGGCAAAGTGCGAATAATTGTCTTGCCCACATCCGTCGTTATTCATCATCATTGCAGCGCATTTCGCGATCCGTTCACTAGCTTGCTTACCGCTAGTTTATGTGCGAGAAGTTTATGTCTTTGAAAGCATGTGAAATGAAGCCAATTGCTGATTTGATATGGTTGATTACTGTGCAATATGAATCGAAATTCGCAGGTATTATGTGGATCATAACACTCGTCGGACGCATTGGATCCATCCTCTTGTAAAGGAGAACTTACCACCCGGATGGATCAAGCAGTTTGACACATCCAATGGGGTCGTTTACTACAAGTATGTCTTTTGGTGTCTGTGGATGAGTTGGCATGCGGTGCATGATGTTTTGTCGCTTAGGTTTGCTTGTTGAATGAATCCTTATCCATCAGCTACTCCCATATACTTCGAGGGGGAAATAAGAGGATGAAATGGGGATAACCATGTCCAAGATTACAAAAGAAATTGTGTGTCCGTTGAACGTAGTGCGGCACAGCATGTTATTGCTTAGTAATTGAATAATAGGTAAAGTATTATATTTTAAGAATGTAGCCAGAGGGGGTTCGAAGACAGCGAAGGGAGTTGGGGAAGGGTTGAGCAGTGATTTGCATGTACGGAGGTGAATTGCAGTGTTCTACCTAATAAGTGACGACACAAAATAGGCGGCTTCCAGGCTCTACTTAGAAATTTCTCTCGTCATGGACAAGAGGCTAGAGGAGAGGTGAGACATCACACCGATGCATGGTTGCCGTGTCAGGGCGAAATGTGTCTCCAGGACTTCCTCTTGTGGAATGTAGTTTCATTTGAAGATGTTGTGCCCATTTTGGAATACCGGGAACAAAAAAGTAAACGACAATAGAGAAGTAGACCGTATGTGAGAAATTACGCGATGTGCTCATTCTTGAGATGAGGCAGCATCATAAAACTTCAAGAAAGGCATGCGCACTGATGTATCGAATATTTCGGCATATTGCTATAGAAGGGGTTCTTTTTTTATGCTCTTTTTTTAAGTTTCCTTCCTCATTTTATATGCCTCTTCACAGACATGCACTTGCAAACCTCGTTATGGCAGCGCCCTATGCGTAGGTTCGTCTGTCTGTCTGTTTGTTGGGCAGTTCTACCCTGGAAAGCTCTGAAGTTAAATCTGATGCATAATTGTGCAGTATAGTACGTTACAACGCCTACCCGCATGTTTTACTGTGCAGCTTTGTTGCTTAGTGAACAATGTCATGTCTTCGGCTGTCCAAGCTAACATCAGGCGAGGAAGTGAAAAGCAGCTTCACGCCTTCGGCGCTTCGGAACAAGAACAGTCAAAGAAACAGATGCGCGATATGGAGATCGCATCATCTGGCTCATGCGTGCATCAGACAAAGAAGTATTACCTGCGAGAAGAAATTTGGAGCCAGTTTATTGACCAAGCATGCCCGATAAATCTACGGATAAATCTCGGCAAGATCTGTCGAAATGTCCTATACGCATCTCGAAGAACTGTTCGCTGAGCTGCAGATATCGGAGTTGGTCATCTATCATAATCTTCGTATCGAGTAGCTGCAGTGTTGAAGCAGCCCAATTTCTCATTCCGGGATGAATTGCACAATGAACATAGCATTCAGACTGAAATGATCAAAATCGCAATGAGCAGCCTCGTCTTGTCACTGCTTTGCCAAGGTATTCGGCGTTCCGGCTCGTTTGCTTGATTTTTAAGATACGCGACATTTCGCCCATTGAATAAAGACGCGTACCGAACGGCGCTCGCGTGTTCTGCATAGGCTCGTTGAAGATGAATTCTGATGGTTCTCATGGAATGCAATCCCCTTTCAGCTCTTCAGTTGTGTCTGAGAAGAATGGTGCAATTAGGTTTTTGGTTTTGAGCACGCCGGACTCAACAGATGAGGTACGGGGGGTATGCCTCAGGTTGAGGCGCCCAGATCTCCCAGAATCCACCATTTTGTCGGATTGAACGTACAGTGAAGGAATATTGGTGAGAGTCGCGTTCTTGACGTTCTCGTCGCCGGTCGGAGTACGAGTCATCTCTTTGTAGCAGAGCCTCTTTCGGGAAGCAACAGTTTACAGAACAGAAATGGCTTGTACACGAGCTCGCTGTACAAATCATTTTCCCTTTAACACGCCATTGTGCGGATGCAACCGCTGAGGCTACAAATGAATCACAGCTTACAGTTCTACTGGCTATTATGCTGCGTTAAGGCCTTTTCAGCCTGAAGACTTTCGGTAACCAGAATGTAACCTTTTGAAGAATCCATCGACTCGCGGTTCCCAAGATTCTTGCGTCGACCACACGCCATCGTTCAAATCTGCAATTCGAGCGGTTGGCAGCTTGCTGTCGGCGATAGTGGAGTTACACACAAAACACTATTGCTTTAGAAAAAGCAGCAATTTAAATCCGCCGACTTAGTGGATAATTCACAATATTCGGGCTGCAAACGGGGAATCTCGTTCGCATTCGCAGCAAGTGCATGCATTAGTGCGGGAAGGTCATCTCTCTCCCTTTCGCCATTTTCCACCCCATCCCTCCTCTTCTATAGAGGCTTCTTTTTTTGCTCGTTTCGCTGCAGTCCGTTGACCGTTAGTCACTGTGGACTAGGCTGCTAGGACAACGGCTTGGAACCGTAATTGATCTGTTGATGCAGTGATTGACGTGTATAGCGCCGCAGTGAGCAACAGTTACTATGATGGATCATATAATTGCATGGTAGTCACTTGAAGCAGTACAATTGATAATAGTATCTTAATGGTGGTGACAGCTATGGTAGTTTTATTGCATTGCAGTGAAATAGAGGGACGATCGCAGCTGGACCATCCCGGACTGGCCACACCTGTGCTTGTGCACACCAGTGAACCTGGTGCGCGTCTCTCGCAGCATGCAGAGAGTACTATCGAAAATTTGAACATAATCAACGAAGGTAAGGCAGATGAATATACTGAATCAATTCTTATGTGCCCTCCACAAATGCGCTCTCATCTTTGTAAAACGTCTGTCACTTGCTCTCAGTTGTTTCGGATCTACTCGTAAATATATGCGACTCTGTTCCTAAATTTCGAGCCTCGCCGTGTTCGGTTTTTAAGGCGAATTCGTCCTACTTATACTTCCCGAAGGAAGTTATTTCAAAATTTTTTCTCTCTAACACCTGTAAGCCAGCTGTATCACCCTTCTCCCTCGCTACCTTCACCTGGTGTTCAGAAGAAAGTGTCTTTACAACAACAGAAGACAACTTCCATACAGCACAACTTCCACAGTGTTGCTCGATATTTCGATTTCGCAGTGATCTTGGCAGTACGCAGTGACACTGGTCCATTATTTTGAAAATCGTCCATAAATAGTTTCGTCTTCATCTTTTAAGTTCTTTCCTTCTAATGAATTCCTTTATATGTCACATCTAACTTTTTAATATCGACATCGATAACTTACCGATCAAAACAACACGAGTGCATTTAATATCTTTCTTTCCTTTTAGCCATCAGAATAGAGAGATCGTAATCAATCTTTCAGATATTCCTGATTGGTTGTGTCTATATTCGAGAGCTCCCATCGAACTCGACTATCTTTTAGAGGTTTGCACTTTGGTTCATTCGGCGTCGATCTCTGTTACTTTATTGCCGTCATCTCCACCCGTGGTTCTCTCACAATCCTTCGCAAATCCATCACTACGGTTTTATGAAGCGATTTTCCTGAAATTGTACTCTTTCATTTACTTTTGCTTGTAGTCAGCTAAAACTTATCTTCCTCCTGGTTCTGCTTTTCCTCTCTCTTCTTTCTTTCCATCTCCGTAGCCGGCCGATAGTTTATCAGAAGAAAAAAGCGACATGTATGGAGGGAACAGTCGGGCTGTAGTTGATTAAAAAGTACAGTCCTTTGGAGAGGGAAGTCACCAGTTGTTGCGTTTTTCAGCGCTGACGTTTTCCTTTTTCAGTGGCCATTATTCCGTTTGGCACAGTTGCAAAAGTACGACAGTCAGTTGCGGAAACTTTACAAGCAGGAGGTGATAGACACTGTTATCAAATACGAACGTTTCCGGCGAGAACTTTCGAAAGAAATCGCGAGGCGTCAGAGGCACTTTTGATCGCTGCTGACGGCATCAAGAAGCTATGAGCTACCGTTGCGCGTCACATTACCTAGATTCCCGCTAATAGGTGTGGTTACGCAACGCTGCTTTACGTTCTTTTCTTGGATTGGTGGTGAGCCGCTATTCATTTCTTTGTTCCCCAGCTGTACAAAGTTTAGGTGAATTGACTAATACAGTATGGGGTACTGTACACATCAACTACGTCATGTAGGAGAATCTTATCATATATGGCATGTTTCATAGGCATAAGGGGTGAGGAATGGAATAAACGGCGTCAAAAGTATTAGTGCCTTGCAGTGTTTATCATTTCAAAGTATGGCACTGGCAGTCGTGTTTTGAACCCTCGAGTGGACATATTGAACAAGAAAACTTTCATATGAGTTTTATCTCTCGCTGATTGTTTCTTAACCAGCTGAGGACTTGAACATTATCAGGGGTCCATGAACGATCGGATGTAAGCGAAACAAAATGCCATAGGAAGCCTCCCTGCGCTTAATATGCGAATGAAGCTTAATGTAGGAGCGTAATGAGATTAGATTATTGCTGGCAATTTGATAACGTCGTGCTATGATTTCTAGGATGGTTGTTCATAATGCGTCCCATAGAAGAGGAATGGAGTATCTCATAATTTCGTCGGCATAACCTCATTTTTGAAGTGCTCACTCTTTCCGTGTAAATATTTATCTTCTTCTCTTTTCTTTTCTGAAGAATTCTGGCGTCAATATCCGATGAGTGGTTTCTTTTGAATACGGTGTTTATATGTGTGGATAATTGTGTATTGTTTATTTCCTATGCACAGAAGCCTATCAGTGAATGTTAGAAGTATAAGCGAACTGAAATATATGCTGTTGTTGAGCGTTATGTTGAGTTAATGTCGTCTTGCCAAAGAAAGTCTGTGATTTTGCTCTGAATTTCGCATTCTGTTCATAGTTCCTCTTAAGTTTGTATATTTGCGTTTTAGTTGTTAGAATGAAGTAAGTCTATGAAGTGAAATATGTGACTCTTAGATGTTATACAAATTGTATGTATTTAGAGTTGGCTGAAGGCGTTAAATCCATGTATGTATTTAGTAGATGGCTCATCTGATGAAGGAGGAACTGAGTTTGTTAATTTTACAATAGGGCAATCCTGAGAGAATATCGGTGACTGAAGTATTGTCTGCATTTCATTTAATGCGATGAGGGAATCAACCCCCTTTCCCGACGCAAATAAGTCATCAATGCTTGAGGTGCACTGCTGGCTGTATTTTGATGTTTTTATTGTTTACTTTGCCAACATTAGCAGAATGTGATTGTAGTAACGTGTTTCTGATTAGATTATGGCGATTTGTGATAGAGCCATATAGAGAACTTCGTCTCGCAAACTGCGATACAATCGAGCAGGATTCTTCCGATTATTTATCAAAATCTTCCGTCGTAAAGGAAGGGATAAGCGGAAATTTTGCAAATAGGGAATGAGCTTTCTTCTGGAACGGGATGAAATCTTCCCTCTTAGGTGTCTTTTGAAAGTTTATTTCAAAGAAGAGGTGGGAATCTCAATGGCATAATGGCAACACGAACAGTATGTTGAGGAGATATGTTGTATTTGCTTGCGAATTGAGTTGTAACGTTCTAGATCGCATTTGGCCATTTCATCTTGAATCAGAGGTGGTTTGATCGCTAAGTGATGCATCACGCAGAAGGATGAAGGCAGATGTTATCAAGTGTGGTGTGGAAGGGCGGAAAATATATCATCAGTGTACATGTTTTCAAGATCTTTATTACTGACCTTTCGGCTGATCAAGCCACTTTGAAAGCAAACATCTGCTAATAAAAAGATCAAGCCTGGAAGGAAGAGTGGAAGCAGAATGATTAGGGCGGAGACATTTGGGATATATCGCCGTTGAATTCTTCAGGTCGGTTTTTCAGTTGATGCGAAGTGAAATCATAAAGGTTTTTTAAACAAGCACATCGACGGCGCGCTTTACTGATCGTACCTTATAACAGGCAATTGTGTTTGGAAAGTAGAGGCTAATTTCCGACTGTTGTATGAACTTTCCAAAATTTCGACATAGGTTATCTCTTCAAGCCCACTGGTCAAGGTGAAGGGAAGGCGGGAAGCCACTGTGCAGGTTGTAGGATACGGGTGAATCCTTTGGTTTCAATTTCTTTTCCCTTTGACTGAGAAATGCGGATTTTCGATAGGGATGCTTGAGAGTCGTCTGCCTCCTTACCGCGATTGTTAACCTGTATTTTTGCTGGGATAATCTTTTAAACTAGTATATAATATCCGGTCCTAATTGTGAAAATCGTTTGCAATATGAGCATTTCGCTTACGTTTTGATGCTATCATTTTACCTTCTTGATTGGTTTTTTGTGTAAACGCCATTCTTTTATGGAATATATCTTGTGAGATGGTTTCTTTAAAAGTTTGCTTGTTTAGATGCTCAAGCAATATTACAAACATCTTGAAATGGTTGCATCTGCCACTCGAAGCCATTTATTTTTACCTGTGGGAAGGTTGATCTGTTTCTTCGGTACTTATATTACGAAGTTGCTTCCGAGTTAGGCAAATGTCCATCATTTACTTGAAGGTGCGAAAGAATGAAGTGGCCGTGATGGGTGGAGATCTGTCCAATGTGTTCGCGTTGAATGGATAAAGGCCATTTTTTTCTTATAAAATGTGACCACTTCTTCGCCACAGAAATAACTTCTCCGTTGAATCGAACGCTGTATTTAGCCAACTGAAGGTTCATGCTATTTTTAAACAATTTGCTCGACACTTCACGGTATATCTGCACTTTGCAGGTTGCTAGGGTTTTATTATCGTTCTCTATGAAACGCAAAGTGCATCGAAGGGGATGTCCTTATGTTGGTGGCTGTTTCTGTGATTTGCAACAGTTGGTGGGTGTTACAGCCGTTGTGATACAAAAATAAGTGATATGGAGCGCATTTCTTCGTCATGCATATTGATTATTATGCTCTTACCTCTTTCTCAAGGTAGCTAGAAAGAGGGGTGTGTATGCATATAACTAATCAAGAAATCATCTTAACATATTCGTTCCCTGCGGTAAAGATGCTAAACACGAAGTCGTAACAAAAATGCTTCTTAAGATCTGACTTCTTTCGAAATCTTATAGGAAGTTTTGGGTGCTTTATGTCTCCTGACGGTTTTATACTGTGTTTCATTGAAGGATGTCATGGCAGTGTGGGGTAAGGGGGGGGGGGGGGGTTCTCAAGAAATGTTTAACTCGAAAAGGTTTCATGAGCTTCACACATATCGCTCTATACCTCTGTGAACGGTCAAGCAGTACACAACGGAACATTCATTTTTTGGCAATCCGTATTTAAGACCATCATGCTGATGTGTATAATTGAGAAATGCATCGTAATTTTCCCTATTCCTCACTATCAGGGCTATATCCCAACTGAATAAAATCGCTGTCGCAATTCCATCATCTCCGCTATCCGTTTCAGACGATGCATCTTACAAGAACGGTAATGCATATAATGCTCGAAATGGATATGCTGGGTTGTGACTGAGTTGTGGTGGCGTATGGAAGAAGAGTAGTTCGTAAAGTGGCATGAGTATTGAAGTAACGAAGCAAACTAAGCGAACAACAATAGCAACATAAACACTTCTAGAAGTGTTTCCTCATTGATCACTTCCGAATCAACAACACTGGTCGTTTTCTTTTCACTAATAGTTATGACGTTGACCGATATAATGGAGCACTCATGACGGGGTCTTCATCTCGACTTCAGTATATCGCTCTTTTATGTTCCGCACGCTTTACTGTGGACCAGCGTTCGCCTGCCGAGACGAGGCGATCTGCATCACTGTCATCATACTGCTTTCTGCCTCCATCCTTCCCTTTTTCTCTGTCCCCTTCACCCCTACACTCACATCTGTCTGTGTTAACCAGTTCATCAGAGTGCCTTACGGTATACCCTCACAGTAGCAACCTTAAACTGCGAGGTTCATCATTTCTGACCGGCAACGACGTTGAAAATTTCTTGTGAAGCTGGTGGTAATGTTCCTAAATGGAGGTTGTTCTATTCGAGCAAAAGCACGTAGTATTGCAATCATAAAAGTCGAGGGAATAACGTCGAACAAATTGGGTTGGTGTGAATGAACACTCATGAATATTGCAATCAGCATTCTTCCAAGCCCAAGTGTAGCGTCGCTTTTCGACTCAATGAGGGACCCTGTGATAACGTAGAAGATCGCAGAAGTAGCGATGTTCTTGGTTCTTGGGGTAACTGCTCCTTTAACAATGAGTTTCAATGTCGTGCCAACGCAACAGTGTTGGTAATTTAATGTCAAAACTACAACTGTTCACACAGCCGCACTCAAGCCGCTTCTTGCAGACGGTTGATCCCGTACTTTTTTGTCATACAGGCTGGAAGGCGTAGTGCTTGCATTGTTATATGAAAGACAAGAGATCAGCATCTTTCCCACAGTTTTCTTGATGCGCTTTCCTAACTGGAACGCACTCTTTTGGTGGATGCCGTGTTTCTTTGTGTGAAAAAACAGTCTTGAACTGGGACCTGAAGTAAGTAACGTTTTCCATAAGCTCACTGAGTGAAAAATATGGGGCCTAGATAACCTACTTCTGGACTGCAGACTCACAACTCCAGGCGCATTACGCTCATCAGATCACATCACGACTTTTTGAAATGTGGTAACCGCAAGGTCTCGAAGCGAATCACCGGTGCCTGGAGAACGCCTGCAGTATGCGGATTCAGAAAACAGTGGTTGACATGTAGCAAGGGAGTAGCAAGGATAAGAAAACGTTATTGGTCACTGAATGTTCTATGGCTTGGTGCCGGCTGGTTGTATAGCTATACATCGGCTGACACTTTCGAGTAGTCCAGCCAGCAATGAGTCGGGAATTAACTGCGGCGGTATGATGAATATTTTTGGGGATCTGTTTTAGAAGGAACTAATTTCAGGTTTTGTTTATTAGGGAAGAGTCACAGAAGTCGGCTGATGAAAATGGAGCGAAGCAGCGATCGTACACGCGAGCTTCATTAAGTGGTGTCTCGAAGAAGTTTCTGTGAGCGAGACTGAATTTGTGATCTCACATTACTCTGCTTTGATCGATCCATTTTTAGCTGCCCATATGTGAAGCGTTATGCTTACCACTTTTGAGGTTGTGCTTATGTTTATCTAATTGCTTATCTTTTTAGTGATACAGGCCTCTTGACGTCACACCAATGCGAGACGAAGAGGGCGTGGAAGGCAATGGAGATAACGGCAGTGCATGGTTTCTTTTTTTGATATATGATAAGATGGTTGTGGAAGTGTCGGTGCTTCGCTTTACGGCATGTATCCTACATTCCCTTCGATTGAATATTTTGCTGTTTAATGTTAGCCACAATATAGATGGCGAGACAGGATCTATTCCTGTGTCTGAATGTTCGCTTCTTTCAGCTCTTTAACCCTCATAATCTCTTTCCTTAAACTGCGATATCCGGTTTCCGATCTTCTGGGAGACTCTTTAAAAGGCAGGTCGGTGGTACCCTAATGGAGTTTGAAACTTAGGACTACCGAGAGTTGTGACTACGTCGTTCCATTAACCGTCCATTTGTTCCTGTCTCCTTAAATGATTTCACCTGACTAGTCTACCTTACGCAAATAGTTCGAAATTTCCTGAGCTGGAAAAGTGCTGAATATAAATTTCGTGTTGTTCTTAGATGGGTGATGAGCGATTCCGAATCGAATTTCAGTTCAAGTTCGTTTGCACATTTTATCATAACTAAGGCACTTTGTTGGGTTTTATCCGCTGAATTCTAAAGCGCATTCTGCCGTTTGGCAAATGTTAATTGAACGTGCATATCAATTTTAGTAGAGTCTGGTTGTGTCAGTGCTTATCGCTTGTCGCGTCAGCTCATTGGCACCGGTTATTCCCTCCTGAAGGGAATTGCAAGAGGCGCTAACTTTGGCAGTTATATTGATGCATTCCTATCTTTGCTTTCTTCACCGTCGCTGAAGCTATGCTAAACAGAATTCCTCCAGGCAAAGCCCACCGGCCATCGTACTCTCGATTATCGTAAAGCACTTGAATGACGTTCGTGACCGAGCAGCCGTGTCGTCAGTATGTCGATTCTGGAGGCTACTCACTTTCTACTGGATAGATATTTACGAACTTACGCTCAATCATGCCGACTTAGCTAACGACTACTTCAAATTCGCTCTTAATGGAAGCGGTATAGCTTTCAAATCTCACTTCGGGCTTCTTCTTACGCATGCGAAGCATTTTAGTCCCACATTAATTTGCTACCTCCTCTCATCCACCCCCACGAGAATCACCGGGGGTTCCTTATTTGGCGTTTCCCACAACCTCGACCGTTGATGGTCTTAGCTGCAGTGTGATCAGTCAAAGTGAGGGGCCGATTTGTGCTGTTTGCTTTTTCACGCTCATGCGCTCACAGTAACGAACAGTGGTAGGTGCGAAGCAGTGTTTTGAAAGAGCGTAGCACTCATTGTTTGAAGGCAGGCCGTTGCTCGCGATTACGATTGTCCGGACCAAGACTTTGTATCCATAAGTCAGTGCTGGGATGTTTCCTTCCCTAGCAACAAGCTATATCTGAAGGTTGTAAAGACAAACTTGTCTGGCCGTTCCTCTTTCTTGAACTACTAAGTTCTGCATTGTCGCACGTCTTCGGTCGAACAACAACAGCCTTTCTCACTTCGTCCGCTTCATTTCGTATCTGAACGGGGTGTTCTTTTTGCGCTTGCATACGATCGCATACAATACAGGCGAGACAAACAATGCGGAGAGACAGTCACATCGCTGTCAACTAGAGAAATCTTGACGAGTGAGTTCCAGAGGAATATTTATCGTGGCAATATTGCTTTGCAGGTCACAGTATCTACTCACAGAGAAATGCGTTGATGTTATTCTCAACAGGCTTAACACAATGGTAACGATCTTGAGCCATTTATGTAAGCATCCCGAAATCTTGCAGATGAGATATTTGGGTGATTGAAAAGGGGCTGTTGGAGTGCATCACGCAGCGGAAGGGCTCCGCATTTTGAAACATTTTCACGTTCTTTTAGTAATTTCGACTAAGAAAAAGCTGAGCTATTGATAGTTATACAAGAAGTGATCGTAGTAGTGCTGGTATTAAACGATATTGGTGTGATGTAACAAGGCGTTACGGTAAGGAAGTGCAACGGTGCAACAGTCATCAGCGGAACTGAACTGTAAAGATTTTTACATCGCATTCGGAGCGTAGAGCACTCATGCTCAAATAATGACCAACTTAATGTGCTGCAGTAATCAATTGTAGTGCAGCAGTGTTTCGCCATCATATTTGGAATCGTCGTCGATATTTCAGACCACGTACAGATGATACCTAAGAAGCGGCTTTCGGTCAAAAACGAACTTCCTCTTTGTCTGCGTTGTTTCTTTGAGCGATTTACTGTTGTGAAGAAAGTGAGTGCTTTTGTCATTATCTTTTATGTGAATGTGGCTGTGTTTTTATTCATTTTCGCCCCTCCCTTCACCTATCACCGTCTGTGGCTCGTTGAGTAAATGCTTCATTTTTTATATCGTTCTACAAAAGAGTGTAGAATATTATTCTCATATTTCAAGGAAATTGTAGAAATCGTGATGTGAAGACAGTTATGGAGGCGAAATGAATTTCGCTGCTATAGAACGAACGACGCGATATGTTTCCACCGGAAATATTCATATATTCTTGATCATTAGATGTGACTTGTTACTTGGCTCGCATCAACCACGAGTGCTGAAATCATTAAGTGGGAAACGTGTATTGATGCACAGATTATGCTTTAATAAATATTTTCATTGCGCTTTATCAGCTCTACTCGACCAGCTTATATAGGTAGCACCATTGATGACATCTCTTCATGAGGCGTTAACTTCACAGATTTCCGCATGAGCATAGTGCTTTTCAAAGTCTTGCAATGACATCGTGTTGTTATGTCACCTTTTTCATCAGCTTGAAGGAAACGGAGATTTCTTTTTGTTTTCATTTTATGTGTTATAAATATGTGCACAATATTTAGTCAGTTGTTTGTCAGCTTCTGATCGTTATTAACTAAACGAGATCAGATTGGGTGCAAGCTGAAGAGTTGTGATTTAATTCAAAGGTTGAAGTTCTTCAGTTACTTTGCACCATTTTCATTGCTTTTTTAATCGTTCAGGTGAGACTGGTTGCTTGCGATGTTCGAACTCCACTTATAAGGTCACTGAAATATTTCTCTCGAAAACCGCATTCATTGATTATCACAGATGACCATGAAAACACCGCATTGTGAGTTGCACATCCAATTTCATACTTATGTGATAGTCCGTGATAGTTCAAGGCTCGACTCGACTGAGGCGCACATCTGTGATATAGCTGTTAAATTTTAGACAAAACATCGGAAATTTTGCACCGTTTTGGTCAGCATGTTAAATTTAGTTATGAAATTGCAACGCGTTCCGTTGTTCGAACGGCAACGTGGCAGAATGCACACTTTAAAGATGCGTTTGTGTAACATATTCCAATCTATGCGATGCAATCTATGAGTTATGTAAATCACGAAATTTTTTATGCTTTGCTTAGCGTTGTTTGATTTGAATCATTCAGTAAGCATTTCTCATTCGAAAATACGAATTGTTAACGTAAAGATTTGCATTTTAAGCGATCCACTGCCCGATCCATTAGCGCTGTACAACAAGGCAGTGCTTGAGTGTTTGCAGCACGTTCAGGTATGTTGTCTCATATTTACTCATTGTTAATGCCACATCTCGTTCACAATATGTACTGCGTTATCTGAGCATTACTCGAGCGTCTGCTTTTCTTTTCATTCACGTTTGCTCACCTATTTGTGATCTTTTCGACGCTCCCACCTTACGAACCCCGAAAAACTGGCGGTGATGGAATTCACCAATGAAGTTGCTTCTGAATCAGTTTTCAGCTCGGCTTGGGGATGAGTACTTGAAATAGACAAGACTTTGCCCTGAGGGTTGTATGGTCTGACTGGTGCACGTTTGGGAGCGCACTTCGATTGTTTGATGATTAGGCACAACATTGACGCAGCGCATAAAGGGCAAGGTTTAACTTGAAGCATGGATGTCGCCTTCATCTAGTCTTTGCACAGAAAGGGAATAAAATTTCATCAACAGCTGACTGCCTTCGCTTTATTTCTCAGTCCGTCATGAATTCTTTTTACAACTGCCGTTGATAAAATCTCAGTAAAATTCACGCAGTTGTAGTTGGTGCTGCATTCTGAACAACTCAGAACGTCAGATGGATGAAGCATTATTGGTATTTATGCGAACATTTGTTCGGTGGGTTTGCATACTCAGCGAACTTATTTCAGTGAATTTTTATCGGTTGCCAGCATCTCAATTTCAAATAAATGAAATCGCCAAAAAACGATATTCTCTAAGTATAATCAATATTCTCTAAGTACTTCAGCATTTTCCTTTCTCAATTGTATCTTAAAATCTGTCGTAGTAGACACGTTGTAGCGCATATATGTGCGCATTGACCAAAACAGAAAATAATGGCCATTGAAGACACCCGCGGCAGATCAGTGGTAGGGCAATCGCCTGCCAAATGAGAGCTCGCGGTTCGTCCTCCCCCCCCCCC